>VXBR01009605.1:0-50493 GCA_013400215.1 Cisticola juncidis | reverse complement strand
TTTTTTTTTTTTTTTAATCTTAGGTAAAAACCATCTTAAATGCATGAAAAACAGTGGTCATCTTGCCATTAGGAAGATTTGGAGAAGATTACTTGACTCTGTGGAGTGAGTAGGATAAGAGAAAAAGAAATGTCAACTTGCTGATATCATCCTGTTGTATTCTTTTTTTTCTTTTTTGGTTTCAGAACAACAGGAAAAAACAACACTTCTTGGAGTTTCTCCCATCTAGTTGACAACAACAGAAGAGTCTGAAGAAGTGACTATGAAGAAGAATGATGGGAAGAAACAAGACAAATCAGAATTGTCAGAAAGAACATCAGAAAGTACATCACAGGCTTCAAGATGACATATTTTCAATTTCATGGCCAAAGAGTGAAAGTCAGGCTATAGTGGAGTAATAAGTAAGTAAGTAAAATCAGCATTTACAGTGGTGTGACCAGCTTTATGTTTTAGCTGAACAATATATGCTGACATAGCCATTACCTTTCTCCTGTGCATACCCAGGAATAAGTGCTGATAACATCGGAGACAAACCGACTGCGTGAGCAGACTGAGAAAGGAAGGCAGTGGTGAAGTGTGCTGCTGACTCATATTAGGTGTAAAAGACAAAGCCCTACACTGAATGACAGCCAGGGAAAGTATCACTATCAGGACAGCTAAATTGCCAGATTATCTGTGGATTTTTTGTATAAACTTGCATGTCTGCTTGCCAAGACTGTTTTACACTTGACAGAGGAGTAGAAGGAACAGAAAACTCTTTGTCTGCATATAAAAGGTATAAAAGGAGTAAAAAAGTGTATATGTTTTGTTTTTTTTTTTGAACAAGACAGCCAATTGCACTTTTGCTGTCCTGCAAATGTAACAGGACATTAAATGTAAATATTATTTGAAATGCAAAGGAACAATTCAAAAATCATTATCTCTTGCTGTACAAAGTTTTTTTCCCAATTATTTTAAATTATGAAATTGTTAGCTTGGAAGCTTGAAATATGAATTTTAATTCTTTTTTTCAGAGTTACCTGAAAAAGAATTTGAAACTTTTGAGACTATGTAATGAAACCAGAATTCTGAGGATGTTAGATTCCTGTGTCCTAAAAACCAGAAAGTATATGGACCATACAGATGTAACGTGGTTAAATACGACAATCTCTGTTTCAATTTGAGAATCAAATACTTTCAAGTGCTATAATCTACCACCCAGAGACTCTTTTGCTGACATAAATTTCTGTTTAACTTAAAATAAATGATATTTGATAAAGACATAAATGGCTCACAGACATTTTTGGAAAGACAGTGCATATAATTGTCACAATTAAGGATGACGTCATTCAATATGAATTATTAAATCACAAATGGTAGTCATTGATAACATAAAGGCTGCATTGTTTGCATCTAAGAAGTTTGAAACTAGAACTTTGGTGACTAGAGATGTTTCTTGTCTCTTGACCTACAGTTTGTTAGTTGTTTTCTGAAACAGGCTATTATCTTCTAATAGACATGCAGAATTTGGGAATGGAAGAGGATGTAATATGAACTTTGATATTTTCCAACTGCTTTACTGGAAATTTGTTAGAAAATGTTGCTGATAATAGTGCTGAGTTAAATTTTCCCACCCTCCCCAAAAATGATTATATTTGTATGAGACTGTATCTAGGAAGGGATAGTATGAAAAATATTCACATTTCTGTTTCAACTTTTGAATATTTTCTTCCTTTTTATGTTTGTGGGATTTATTTCATAGGATGATAAGGGACAGATTATAAGTTTCTCATTTTCATGTTTGTTTTATTGCTATTAAGCAGGTCTGCAATGGCTTCAGGCAAGACTTCTATCACTGAAATTATTGCTACTTTAAATTAAAAAAGTACATATTTTTTATTTATAAATGATTACTTATCTGGGGATATGTATGATTTATACTTAAACATTATCATTTGAGATATATTTCTCAGGTTTGATAAAGAATATCAAGCAAACAATACAAATGCTTATATATTAAATAAGTTCATAGAATTGGTAAATAAATGCTGCAACTCATATTCTAAGGTAATTGGGTGTGCTTATTAGCATTTGCAATTTGGTAGCAAAATATACAGGTAATGTTTGATAAAAAACAGTTGTTATCAAAGAAAAGTGAAATACTTATCTACAAACTGCATATTTTTAAATTACTTTAAATTTTAAATTTTAAAGAAAAAAAAATTAGAAAGAGCAGTATAGAAGGATTTTTTTGATAACTGGGTTAAAACTACTTAATTGTCACTTAAAAGAAACAGTTGATCTAGTGGTTCTTTAATTTTAGTTTTTTAGTAAAGCTTGCTGTCCAATGCCTTTGCCTACTGGAATTTCCCCTTTACACAATAGAACTAGTGAGATTTCATAGATAAAGATAAGAAGTCTGAATTTCCCCTTTTAAGTGTGATGAGTTCTTAAATTATAGAGGTTAAATATAGATTAGGAGCTCCTAATGAGTAGGAATAGAAGTTACATTTAGCTTGCTGACACCTCATTCTCTTACACTTCACTCTCTTCACTTCATTCTTACAACAAAAACCCTGCAACAAATACTGGAGTACAAGGCCCATTGCAGATGAGTTGTTAAACATTATTAAAATAACCACATGAAATAAAACTTCTGTTTTTAATTTCTTGTCTCTAATATTATCATAGATTTTTTTGTAAGTAGGGAGTAGAAATAATAATTTTAAAGATGGAAGATATTAGTGCTCTGCTGCCCAGGCTTTGATATTTAAAACTTGGGTTACTTTGAAAAATAGAGGCTTTTTCTTTGCTGACATATGCTGATGCAGAAATGCACAGAGCATCACTATGGCAGGAGTACACAGGTTACTCAGGATCCTGATGATACAGAAAAGGTCATCTGCACCTTTCATTTCTGTCTTCCAATGTTCACAGGGTTTAGGGTTTTTTGAAATTTCAAGATAAAAAGAATGCATCATCATAGTTTATTTTACAGGCCTTGTTGATAGAAAAACCCTGCTTTTCTATCAGCAAGGCCTGTAAAATTCAGAGGATGCCTCACCACTGCTGAGTGAAAAAAACTGAAAGCAAATATGTCACCACTTTTTCCCATATTATTCTCCCTGCCTCTGTTACTCTGTTATTACTAACAACTGCTTTGTGAAATCTGGACTCAAAAAAGGAACAAACATAAACATGGAATTTTTAAGAAGTCAGTTCCAAAAGCAGATCTGTAAATTCTCCTCAAAAAGAATTCTAGGATTACAATCAACTTCACTGAAAAACTGGACTGAAGATAGTTGGTTTTATAGCTTGCAAGTGTATCAAGATACAAACGTAACCCTTACACAAGTACTTGCTTCAGATTCTGTTTCCCAAAAGATCTTCTCACTGCATCCTGCTCTTCCTCGCAGCTGAGGTGATGGAGACAGCAGAGCCCACCCAGAGCTCGAGCGAGGACATCTCTGTGCCCACTAATTCAGCACATGATGGGACGAGGCAGTTCACAGCAGCAGATCACACTGTGTGTGGCAAAAGGAAGGAAAATCAGGCCTGGGAATGCTTTAGAGGTGCAGATAGACACTGACCATCACAGCCGAGTATGTGGAGCTGCAGTCACAGGGCAGTGACCAGGCACACAGTAGTTTCATTCTTTTCGGGTTTTGGTCAGAATGTCAGACTAGGAACTTGGCAATCTTTCTTTCTTTCCTGTGTATAATGACAAGTGAAAAAGAAATGCATTGTGCTGGGTCATTCCTAACCATTTAGTGAGGCAGCAGTGACTCTGTTCTCATACCTAATGTGCAAACGCCCATCACTCATTGGCCCAGCACAGCCACAACCTTGCACTCATGACAGTCATGCCTTTAACCCACTTCTACTGCAGTCACTGCCTTGATACTGATGACAAACTAATATATGTTATGTATTCTATTACATATTGCATATTGTATATTGCATATTGCATATCAAAATCACATATTATATATATATATTGTAAATTATTTATTATATTTTACATATTTTATATAGTATATAGTATATATAGTATATCTTAGTAGATATTATATATTATATACTATATGTTATGTATTATTATATTATATTATTATATACTGATAATAACTATGGACTATCAAAAAACTTCACTATTAATTACACAGTCTATAATCACATCAGATCAGACTGTAGCTATTCTTCAGAGTATGTATACTGACTCTTTTTGTCTCTCAGAACTTCTCTCACTACTCACTCCAGTTTCAGGAATTGGTTATGTTTACATTTTCAAGATGTATCTCCTAGGATAAAATATAACATTATACATGTTTAAATGTGTGTGGTCATGTTCAGCATGATAGATTTCATTTTCATAGCATCTTACAGTGTTTTGCAAATGCAGAATCAAATGATAGTCTTAAGTAAATAGCAAATAGTTTGCTTTTAAAATTTACAGTGTAGATATATATGTAAACTTCATATTTAAACTGTTTAGTAAAGAAGTGTGATTTTAGAATACTCCATTACTATGATCACAGAAATAGATATAAATTCATTTATATATAGTTCATAAGAAATTTTTGTATCAATATCTATACTGCATATATATATGTATACGAGTCACATGTAGATGCATATATGTGTGTGCATGTATAATTATATAAAATTTAATATCTATCTTTAAAATTATTATTTTAATACTATATAATCATTTAATATATAATCATTCTATAAAAGAGACTTTAAGATTCATACTTTAATAGACTGGAATTCCAACCCCATATTCATCAGCAGAATTAGGATTTGTTAGATTTTAAAAATTAATAATTTTCAGCCTTGAGAATTAAAATGGTCTCTTTTTAATTTAGTTTTAGTAAGTGAAAGTCTGTTAAAACAACTGGCAAGTGTATAAATAAACTTTGCTCTCTAAGATCATTCCATCCATGAAGTACTTGAAAGGACTATATTATGTGACCTTGGGTCATACAGTAATTATGGTTGCAGTGTTTTAACTTTGAATATAAGATTTCACTTAACAATGTTATTTTGGTTCTATTGCTGGGAAATAAAAGTAATTCAAAATTTAACAGGGACTGAGTTTGCTTCAGATAGTGTTTTGTGCTTGTATCTTACAAATGAAATTGTATTTTAGTTACAAATAACTATTTATGCTCCAGGCGTTGTCTTGTTACAAGCTGTATTTATTTGGTTCAGGCCAAATAAATTTTTACAAGTAACTCAGGTGACCTGAGCTAGATATTCACAAAGTTGGACGCTCTTTTATTGGCACAGGTTTTTGTTATGTGACTTGTAGAACAACGATGGATGATGAATGACAGTCCCTTTCTTTTCATGATCTTCCTCTGCAGTCCAGATTTTTCACTGAACACTTTACCTGTGAAAAAATTAATTATCCTGGCCTTCTCTAAGCCTGTCATCTAGACACTGTGTCTGTTTTCTCATGTATGGGTTGTGTTCAAATCTGACAGATGATTTCTGCATAATTCATCTAACAGGTGATACCATCGATTTCTCCACTGAAAACTTTCCCCAGAAGAGTCTATTGACCTTGTATTTAAATGACTGAAAGATATTTTCTATTCATTCCCCTCGATGCCTACAGATGCTTTTAGCTTTTTATATATTTTTAATGTATTTGTAGTCATGTAGATTTTTTATATACTTTTGTGTAGCTTCTAGTATTTTTCCTGCCATCTCTCATAGTTTAGCAAACTTTTACTAATACAGCCTTGGAATTCTGCTTAGTATTATTCTTAAGAAGAGAATTCCCGACAAATGTGTCTTATTTTCTATGAGAACTTAAGAGACATAACAAGAAAATAGGGGGAAAAGGCCCTGGACCAGCTCCAAGGGCTCACCCAGGGGTAGGTTAGTGGGATAACTTATTTCCTATTGAAGGTACTGGCTAGATGTACTAATTAATTAACCTTATAAAAATCATGAAAATCCTTTATCACACATGTGCAATGACATATTTTGTGCACTTGAAACCTTTCATTAAAGAATGATTTTATAGCTTACTACTTTAACTCTGCTGCAAGGTTTTGTTTTGTTATTAGGCAACATCCTAATGGATTCTTTACTGATTTTCCTGGAATACGGTTGTGTAAAGATTTTTGCTGATCTATGACTCTAAGCACATGACCCCTCTTCTCAGCCTCCTAAAGTTCCCACTTCTTTACTACATCAAAAATTACTTGTCTTTGTTTTCAAGATTTATAGAATCTTTTTATACAGCTTGAGCATTACTACTTCTTCCAGCTTGAGATCCTGAAAGGGGCGACTCCTGTGTGTGTACCATCTTCTACCACTCTTTTCTCTGAATTTCAAACCAAGTCTTTCTCCCACAGTGCCCTTCATGCTTTAAAAGAGCTCACACATGTTCCCTTCCTCTCATCCCTGAATTAAATTTGCCATGGCTGAGGGCTTTGCAGAAACTGTTGATGACAAAGATGCTTCAGAGCGCTCTGCCCTATCACCTACCATGTTGGATGCTATTGTTTAACACATCCTTGTCTTCCCTTGACAGCATCCTTGACTTTCTTTTCATAAATCAGAATCAAACACTGTATTTTTGTTTTGTGTGCACCCAGCAGAGATTCGTAATCTTTAACCGAAATTCTTGGGATCTGTGATAGCAGAAAAAAAGAAATGATATAAAAATAGTTTCTTGAGAGCGACAGGAAAATTAACTCTTCATATATGTATAGCAAACAACAGTTTGCTGAGACACATTATGAATCACACAGCTGCTGGGTTTGCTTGTGCACTCTGAGATGGTTTATTCTTCTCAAAAGTTCTCCTTAAGATAATTGGGCAGATGCTGGGGTTTGAGCTACAAATAAAAGGTGTCTTTTATGTGCTTGATTTTTTAGTTCACTGTAAGAGTCTTACAATGATCTCTTTCTCAGATTTACATTTCACAAATTGTTATTTGTTAAAAAAGGAACCTCACTGATTTATTTCCTGTAAGTTTGTCAGTTTATTCTAAATTTTCAGGACTTCTACATGCATTCCTTCAACTATAAAAGATAATGATTACAAATGACAGTGTCAAATTATAAAGTATTATAATGTATTATAAAATACAAGAAATACATAAAGATGGTAATACATTATAATCATCTTTATCTGTTTCTTGTATTTTATACATATCTGCCTAAAAAACCTATCCAATTTTCCTTTTAAACTGTACTACTGAATAAACAAACTGAAGTGTTTCTTATACCCATTGCATTTTTTTCCTTATTTGTGTGCTGTTATTTTGCTTATTAGAAGGGCCTTTTAATGTTGTGAAGTCATGTCTGTTGCAGGAATAGTTACAGCATATGCTACAAAAATTTAAGTCTGGTACCTGAACCCTGGATTTCCGTCCCAGGAAATCTTAACACTTCTGAAATTATAATTTTTCTTTTTTGTTATTCATGTTTGAATATGTACCTTAACATGCACTCCCTTCCTCCTCATTCTGCATATCTGAAAAGGACTTCATGGGGTCTCCCTTACTCCTGTGCTGTTACCAAAAGTGTATTTTCCCCAGAAATGGATTCTACTTGCACTCCCAGGAAGTGAGACTGCGTGAACTGCACCAAAAAGAGAGCTACAGCACCTCCAGATGGCTTCAGTGATCCCTCAGTGCACTAGCATGTAGTTAGCATTTTCAAAATCTGTTGTTCTTTCAAGGTGCAAGAGGTTACAGCGAGTTTATAACTTTTAACTGTACTGTGACAGTCTGAAATATCAAAACAAAACTGGAGTGGGATAATGACAGGGGCAAGTTTTGTAGAGAGAAGCAAAATAACTTTTACTGTGGCTGTAGCTGGGAATATAAACAAGTTTTCAAGCATGATCTGAAGGAGAAGTACCAGATTGGAAGCCAGTAATGAAAGGATGAGTTCCAAAGTACTTTGAATCTGTGGGTGTAGCACAGATTTTATATTCTAACTGATTTTTATCCTTTGTTTCTGTCATTAGGCTGTCTCAGGGACCTGCTTGAAACCTAGTGTGGAAATAGGCTGTTAGGCAAGAAGCAATGGGTTTTTCTGCAATTTCTTCACTCATTTACAGTGGTGTTTAGTGACTGCTGTGCTGAACAGGATTCATCTTCTTCTCATTACCCCTTCTCAGATCCGGTTTGTGTTCTCATTCCATCATAGCTAGGGACAGATAAGGAAAGTTAAGACAACATGAAAGGAATGGTAAAGGCACTTGCCTGATCCAACAATTTCTCAGCCTACAATGGTATGAATAATATAGATAACAGAGGTTTTTTTGCAAGGAGGGAGAGAAATGAGAAGAAGAAGGATAAAGCTTGAAGCAGGAGGCGTTTCTCTTCAAGGAACACAACAGAATGAGCAAAAAGAAGCTGGTAGAAGAAGCAAATTCATTGGAGAGAAGAAGAGGGGAGAAAAAATAGTGAAGGACATTACAATGATTAAACCTAAAGGGAAGAGAATTTAACTGAAGTATGAAATTTGTAAAGAAAATAAAATGAATAACAGAGCAAAAGTAAACAATGGCTCTCAGCATTTTCCCGCCCTAAGTTAAAAGAAAATTGTTTTTTCTGTTGGATGTTTTTGCCATATATTTCATTCTAATGACAATCACAAGTGAAAATCCCTTGTCTGGACAGGCCTTCAGCAGTCGTTGCTATTTTAGATCAAATACCTACACTGTAAACCTGATAAGAATATCTACTAATGTCAGAGGTACATATTCGGGGATTTCAGTGTACTTCACAGTCTTCAAGTACACAGTGATATAATTAGAAACTGCTTGGATCTCAAAATATTGACAGGTTTCAACTAGAACTTTTTCCCAATTAAAACGTTTCTGTCTTTACTCAGCCTGTTAGAAGGTAGCTGATGACTGTGAGGTCCCATAAGATGCAGCATCAGGAAGGATTCGTCTGACAGAAACATTATGGATTTGCATGCAAGCATTTGGGTATATCTGATCTACCCAAAGGAGTGGAATAGATGTGCCTTGAATAGATATCCTGCATGGGGTCTGGATGCACACCTGTCCCAGGTGCTGAACATGCAGTATGTATGCTTTAGGACTAACCTGTCAATTAGCTGTGCTCTTTTCTGGGGGGAGTATGGAAGTCAAGAGAATTCCATAGAGTGTAGCCCAGGATGCTTTATATTTGGAAGTTCAAATGAACTGATGGTGCCTTTTTATTGGTTTTCTTCAGAATTTCTAGAGTGAACCTGAGGAAATTTGCCTACATAGAAAACTATCCAGGGATGCATATTTGGTCCTACATGTGGGAATCTAGGCTTACAGAGAAAATTGTAATTGACTGATAGAACTCAGTTTATAGCATTTGTCTATGTAATAACATTTACATTCATTTGAGAGAGACCCTTTGATCCTGGATTTAACATGGAAACTCTTGATACAAGAATAAATCTGTGGCTTAGAAATATTCTGACCTAACACATCTTTCTTGCTTGCTTCCTGTTTTGTTTCTCTCTTGCTTCCTATGAAACTTTCCCTGTATCTAGCTTAAGTCCAGAGAGTGGAAAATGTATCAAAATAACTGGATTGTTGTGCTGAAATGGAGCTGTAATTCTGCAGCACACATCTGACAATTGTCTAAGGGGTTTTTTAATGTTTGTTTCGAATATTTTTTGGGATTTATTTAAAGGCATTTAAATAGAGAGATAGCTTTCCATGCCACTGTGATGTACTTAAGATGTGCAACAATACATTATCAGCTCATAAGAGCTGCCACATAAGATTTTGTGGCTCAAAAAAGAGCAGTATTTAACATTTTACTTCAACCTAGTAGCAATTCTTGGAGTCTTCTCCTCTTAAATTCCTTAGATAGGTTTTTCACTGTGTAAAAACTACAGATTCGGAAGATGTAGCTTAACTTTCACCTTTCTGTTTGACTAAACATACCCAATTATTGCAAGACATCATGTCAAGGACATAAACATCTTGACACAGGAGATTTGATGCGAAATAATCTTCTTGATAAAGCACCTGTAAGTACAGCATTTGCAGATAGAGAGCTCTCCTTGTTTTGTTCTCTTAAATATTTTGTTATAAATGTGGATGCCAGTTTTTTCACTTGCAGGGCATTTTCCTTCCCATTTGATACGAATTAAACTGACATTTATTTCCATATAACCTTGTGCACCCTGTTTTTTGTATTGTAGCGAGTGAAAACTGGGGTGTGGAAAAACATCCATCAGAAAACATGTTTTTTTCTTCATGTCCCTTATCTGCTTTCTGCCTACAAAATCTGTGAATTCCAGTGCTGTAAAGGAAAGCAGTGTGCTGCCAGCAGCTCCATCCCCCAACAATGCCAATCTATAAGGCTCCAGGTTAAAAATTTTATCTGACTACCACAGATTTGGGGTCTTAGTTTAATTTCTTCTCCCACTCAATAGTTTCCAAATAACACATACCTTTTTAAAATTTGATTCTCTGATACCCTAACAAGACGCTCAGAAAAAATCCTTGTATCTGAAATTACGGAGCCTCAGTTGTTCTTGCTGTTATTTCTAAGTTGTCTGACAGAATAGATTGTTGTGGGAAAAATGCTGATTTAACACAAAATTTAAAATAATTATATTAACTGAATGAAAATCTTCATCCTTGGGAGACATCTTACCACTTTGAACTCCCATTTCCTCATAACCTGACCACCGGGTGCAGGTTTGATAGTAATTTCCAAGTTACATTGACACCAATTTTCCTTCTCCAGTAGGGAACTCCTGAGCATCACATTTACCATCTGACTGATTTTATAAGTTTTTTGTCTGGAGGCTTCCCTTGTTAATTTGAGAACCTGATGAGCAATCCTCTTTATTGCTGGGTCAGGAACTTACTGATAAGCCAAGGCAACCAATCAGCCTGAATGTCTATAATGTTATTTTGGTTCTAAGATTTCCCTGCTTTTATGAACTCCTTGCCTATGGAAAGTACTGCTTCTCATCCAAAGGAAGTGAGTTATGTGTGAGAACAAGAAAAGTTGCATTGTTTTACAATTTCAGGATTTAGAAAATAATTTATAAAATGCAAATTGTGTGCAGGCTCAAGTCAGATTGCATTTTTGCAAGGTGTTCTGTCTGATGCTAGATCCCCTCTTTGTTCTGCAGGCATGAATTCTAACTGTTTAATAGCCTAGGGAAATGGAAAATTACTTTGTGAGGAAAATTATTTGTCTCAGCCTGGCTTTTGGTGAGATTCTATTGGGTTTGCATATCAGCTCTTCACTGAATTTTTCAGAAGATAGATATTAAAGCTGTTATAATAATTTAATAAAATCTCTATGTTTCAAACACATGGTCTGAAGTCCTGAAAATGTAAGGAATATGCTTTTTGACACCTTTTGGCTAAAAAAGAGAAGAGCCTTGCTGGAGATCCAGGTGGAGACATGCCTAAGGGGCAGGAGTTTCTGACAATACTTCCTGTCAGCTGAAGGCAAGTCAGTAGAAGTGCCAGTCTTTATGTGCACTTTGCTTAATGTGGTAGTGTGCAGATTTTGTAAAAATTCAGTCTAAGTTGGGGTTGTAAATGCTTCAGTATCTATCTGTGAATTTTCTTGGACAGCTGAGTGAGAATGCATGGACTACCAAAAGGAAAGGCACAGTACCACAAAAAAAGGCTCTTCATGGTTAATTCAGGGACAAAGACTTAGGGATATTGCATGACAATAATTTCTCCACTACCACAAATACGTATTTTGGTTAGGGAGAAGCATCAGTGAATTGTAATAAATGAAGTTATAAGACTGTGAGCTGAAACATGTCAAGCTCCAGCAGTGAAGGGTGACAGTCTCCCCAAGGCTATGATCTAATCTAGATTCTTGTTGATTAGCTGCATTCTGAATTTTAATTCCATAATCTTAATGCAATTCAGATGATCAGACCTTCTTGTCCTTATTTTGGTGAACCCTCAGGCTGAGATGCAAAATCATCTAGTCTAGGCGATGGACTGCAAAAAACACTCAGAAATAACAGCTGAGATGTAAAGCTGGTAACAGGCACCTCTCTGCCAAACCCATTGGTTGGCCAGGTTAGAGTGCAGCCTCTACTCTGGGGGACAAGAAAGCATCGTACTACAAAGCATTCGTGATTTAAATACTTGCACCATAGCTGGCTTTCAAATGCTGCTTCACACCTACTTCAATGCAAATGAAACTAAATCACTTGCCTCACTCTTCTCCCCCTCCTAAACTGAAGCTGCCTAGGCAAAGATGCAACAATCATAGAACACTTCTGAGGGTCAGTGGTTTGAGAAGTATCTCATGTCCCTTTTGATGTTTGTTGGGAGATCTGCCTAGCCAAATGTAACGTTAAGAGGATACTAAGTCTAAGAAACTCGGGACCTGAGGTAAATAACAGCGTTGAGCAGACATCAATCTGTTTCAGAGATAGAAACCCTGAAAATAAGCCTGGTAAAAGAAATCAATAGATCACAACTTGGCAGCTAAACCTGGACATTTTCTAAGCCAAAACTGTTTGAGGAACACAACTTCATGAAATGCTTTTTGCTCTCTGAAGGCTCAAGTTTGAAACCTAGTTAGTTTTTGTCAACAAAATGAGACCTTGATGTCTAGAAGTAGTCCTGTGACTTTAAAGATCACTTTTGCAAACACAGCAATGATTTTTTATAAGCTGTTTAGCCCATATTTCTGCTTGCAAGGACCAGTTAGAATCTCAAGTCTATTTTCTCTGTTAAAATGAGTATTTCTTGATACAACCCTATATTTCTACATTTGTTGCTGAAACATCAAAGTATTTCTAATGAGATTTTAAATAACTGCCTCTCATGACACAAACTTTAACATATATATCAAATTGCCTAAGCATGAAAACAATGTGCTAAGCAAAACCAAGCAAATTCTTCCTCTTTAGTTCCTGAGAGAAGATTGTAATGCAGTGTTGGAATGTTATTCAGATGAGCAAAAGTACTTCCAAGACTTTTACAGTAAGGTGCCTTTACTGTGCAGGAAAAAGTCAGTTCCTCTGTACTTCAGATAAATTAAGGAATTATGCTTTTCCATGTGAAATCAATCCCAGTCTTTGCAAGTACTTTTTGGAAATTACTTATGCTGCAGTTTCAGGAGTATTTAGGGATATTATTACTATGGGATCTGAAAGGAAGAAAATCCTAATAAATAAATAAAATTAAGTCTGTGATTTCAGGGACTGTCATTACTAACAACAAAGTTACTGGCTTACCTTATGACAACTGGTAGTCTAATGGCAAAATTTTACTGACCTGGGTAAATCCTGAATTTCCCACAGAAAATACTCTTCCATTAGCTATAAAACAGATTTTACTACAGTAGAATGCTGCTGTCTTTTGAATTTATAACACTCTCACCTTAATCAGAGTTTTCCAAACTCAGATTTTGTTCTATGAAAATCATCTTTTCCTCAGATGTTTTTCTCTTGTCTAATGTAATTTAGTATCTGATTTTCATCCTGAAGCTGCATGACTTCAGTGAAAGAATAATCAATTTTCTGTTTTACCCTCTTAGAATGTAGCAAGATTGGGCAATTTCAAAGTTGAACTGATCTAAGCTTTTAAATGTTTCGCTTAGAAATTTCTCCTCTTCATCAAACATTGTAGACTGAGTCACTGAATTTTTAATTACATTCCAGTAATTTGAATTCTTCCTCTCTGCTTTTCAGGTCTCCTCTCTTCAGAGTGAAGAGACAACTCCATTCACCATCTTTAATTTTTGTCTTTTGCTTTAGAAGTACCTTTTATTTCTATTAGTTTATTTAAATGATTTAATGCATTTTTCACTTCCATTTTCTACTACATAGTATTTATTTACAGGGAATCCCTTTTTATTCTCTTTAAAAATGATAATGACTATGAGACCAACAATATCTTTCCCTGAAAAAGCCAAAAGCTTGGATTTTGTTAATGAACAACAGGCTTTATGGTTACAATAACACATTGTTCAGTAGTTTGAGATTTTAATTTTTCTTCTTGATTTCTCCGTAGACTTATTATTTGGCTGATTTCTTAGAGTTAATTCAAAGAAAGGATCATTCTTTTTAAAAAGCGTACACGTCAATTGAGTTTTGAGTGAAGTGGTAAGAAAAGATATAATTGTGTAGAAGTATGAGGAGGAATATAGTGGTGAGGTTAAGAGCTAGGCAGCAGCTAGAGAATGTAAGGTATCTCTTTTTTGCTTCCAAATTTTATCTGGATCTTAACTGAAATCTGGAAATCACTAGTGATATGCAAACTAGTGAGGGAAGGAGATACAGAGTTGATGGGAGTGGACAAGTCTCTTCTTCTGTGTTGTCCTGAGTGAGAAGTTCAACCCAGTCCAAAAACCACAACATCACTTAAATCTGCATTTATCAAAGTGATTGTCCCCAGAAAAATTCCTGGGGCTACTGTGCTTGCAATAGCAGCTAATTCATTCTACCCGAGCAAGTGCTTTTTCTCAGTAGAAGGGATGCCTTCTTTGAATGCAGGTGTGTCAAAATAGCTCCCTTTTCCTGCATGATAAACTCTGTTACACATCTATCCTGCTGTTTCCAGACATCCTTAGGGCATTTGAACGTTTAGTGATGAAACAAATCTAGGCAGTTGGAGAATCACTCACAGACAATTTCAGTGAAGGTAATGAATGTGTGGATGGATGCCTTTTCCTAGCTGTACCAAAAACATGCAAAGTATGACATTTCTCAGTGGACAATATTTCTATAAATTATTCATATGATACAAATTCTTACTGCATTGTGAAAACTTCACAAAAAAGCATTAACACGTATCAGTGGCTTCCATTCCATAATTTTTTGTCTCTCAGCTCCTCTATGAAGGCAGTATTATGCTTTTCTCTATTTATCAATAGCAAATATCAGTATTTTTGTAATGAATTCCAATTGAAAACTAAATCTAAGACTTACTTAATTGATCATTGTACTGTGGCATCCAATTAAGATCTCCCCTATTAATTCGTTCTATAGAAAAAAAAATCCTTATATTTTCCATGAAAACCAAACACACAGTCTTTGGGGAAAAAAGTGTATAGTACAACCAATTATACACGGAGAAACAGTTTTGATATAAAATATAGATCGGTCCAATTAATCCATCATTCATACCTAATGTTAATTTGCTAAATCTGGAAAAAATACTGTATCTGAATTTAGTGTCTTTACTAATAGGATTATGTAGCTCTAAACCTTAATGATCTTTATTACTCAGGCCTCTGCTAGTTTCCTAATGGAAATGAGTTTTGACCTGCAAAGATCAGTAGAGGCTGAGTGTTATCATGTGACAAAGTACTCTTAATGTGTATTCTATTGGATGTGTTGCCCAGTCACCACATTGAATTCAAATATCTGCTCATACTTGAAAGTAGCCGTCAGTAACAAAAACAATTCAAATATCATGCTAACATAAAACCATTCTGGAAAGACATTTTCCTTTAACTCCGGGGAAAGCAAAAAATTCTTGCCTGAACTCAAGTTAAGATTCAGATAAAATGTACATACATTTTGGGATGACTGGATTTCTGTAGGAAACTATCCAGTTAGGAAATGGTGGAACAAGATTTTTGGTTCAATTTTTTTTTGTACAACCCTCTTTTGTGTATGTATTTTAGCTCTTTATCATGTAATCACTTGGTAATATTTCATAGGAGTTGTGCCTCATTCAAGAAGAACAGAGACTGTGGTATAGAATGAATCACAGACTTATAATAACTAATGTCATTAGACAGAGTACTGTTTCTTTCTTTGTTAGAAATCTGGGATGGGTAATACACACAGCAGGAAGTTTTGCTGTTATAGTAGTATTTTGGGATCTGGATGCAAACTCCAGCATTTTGTCAAGTACTCGATATGAGTTTCTTATTTTCTTATTTTCTTCTTAGCTTCTGAAATGCATGAAATTCATTGATAGAGTCTTATAGAAATTAATTGAGTGATCTTTGCGGACTATTCCTTTGAATTAATACACAATAGAGAACCCTAGGTGTAAGTGAACAGTTTTGTATTTACTGCAGAAGCTCAAAGGATGAGCTGTAAATAATACATGAATCTTCACTGAGGATAGAAAAAAAATTTAATGTTGTAATTCCTCATTCAGTGCCACTGTTTACTGTGTGCCCTGAATGAAGCAGGAGCTCTGTGGAAAGAGCAATATGCAGTCAGAAACTTGAAGTCTGTGTTAGTAAACACAGGGGGAATTAAAGTTGACCAGATCATCTGACTGAAGTTGACTCACATCCACCCACCATGCTTTACAGGGAAAGCTAACATATGCTTCTTTGAACTCATGAATATATAAATATCTTTAGTGTTCTCTTATATAATTGGTTCCACAATCTGCCAACGAGTGTATTAAAATTTTTTACCCCTTTAGCCCATTTAATGAATGAAGCAACAAAGAGTCTCTTCATGGATGACCAAAGTTTATATGCAGAATTCTGAATTATCTCAGTGTCCTCTCAAATGGAATTAAATCTTCAATCTATCACAGAGTCACCTTACACACGAGTTTGATTCATTTCAGAATCACACTTAAGTTTTGCGGTTTTTATACAGATATATGATATTGACAAGTATGACAGGATTTCCTCTTGTGCCTCTTCCAACAGATGGATTCTGCTTTCAAGAGAAAGTCTTAATTACTAAATGCATGTATTTGCAAATTACTAAATGCATGTATTTTGTTATCTGGATTCTTTCTTTCTCTATTAATTTTATTGTCTTTCTGCTTTCTATTACATCCTTATTCTGTTTCATGTTATGTTATTCCTGTAGTACTTCCCTATCCTTTGTCTACAGGTCACTCCTGAAAGGCCAACAAGTAAGTTATTTCATACTAAGCAGTTTTAAAGAGAAGACTCATCTTGTCTATATGAACCAATAATTTTGAATATGGACCAATTCAAAATATCTTAATAAGATCCAAATTTATCATATGTATCCCAATTCCTGATCTAGATTTAAAAAGCCCAATTATTTTATTTTAAAAAATCCCAGAAAATTATTGGATACCTTGCACAATGTATTTTCTGTAAATTCAGATTTTATCTTATCCTTTAGCTATCTAATACTGAAAAAAACCTCCAAGCAAACCACAATACAACAGCACAACACCCATAAAAATAACATTGTTACTGTTTTAAACCCTACTAAGAATCTTACTTGAATCCTAATACAATTTATTTTAAAGTTTTTCCTACTACTTTAATGCATGTGTGTGTGTCTTTAATGTGCTGGTATTTTCCTTAAAAGTCCCTTTTGTTACCTCTGTTTCTCTTTCATAAAATTATAATCTATTCATTGCCTCTTTATATTGCATACATTTCCTTGAAAGTAACCTTGACAGAAAGAAAACAACAGGAAAAAAAGACATGGTTCTGGTGAGTTCTATGTCTGGCTGCTTTGCTGACTCTAATGTTGGTTTGATTTCATCAACTGGAATGTTTTGGTAGCAGTTGTCTAAGGGTCAATTTGCTGTAGGGCTGTCCTGTCCTTTTAGATGGCATTTAATTTTCAGTTGTATAAAAATGTTCTGCCTCTTACATAGTGTTCTACAAATGCCTTATGACATCCATCCTCAACGTCTTTTATGGCAAAGAAATGCCTGGCTCCTCTATGTCTTTATTTATTAGACTGTAAAATATATGCAGTGATTCTATCCTCTATGTTTGTTTTGCATGTTTATAAATACAGATCATTTCATTTCATATTTCTCTGCAAGTCAGAATTTAAATCTCATTCTGTCCTTCATACTCCAATAAACATAATTGCAGATATACTCAGGGCATATTTTCTCACCCTCTTTTCACTTAACAATTCACAGTACTTGCTGTCTTGTTTTAGCATATATTTGTAAGATATAATCATTATAGCACCCTGCCTCATTTAATCACTCCCTATTGTTTTTATATATCACATATTAGCTAGAATGACAATGCCTTACTATGAAAATTATGTATGGAGAGGCCCATGGGCTTGAAAGGTTATAATATAAAAACATTTTTATATTATATATTATTTTTATATACAAAATTCTATAGACCAGAATACAGCTTTCTTTTCTTTTTGTAACAAATCACTTTTTAGAAGGTCAAATTTATATCTTTGTTGTAATTTCCAGAAATAAAATTGTCCAGCCTTTTACCAGCTAGTTTAAGGTAGCTATGTAAGTTATAAAATAATTTCATGGAGTGGATTTCTTTTCATCTTTATAGAAAAAAATATGGTAGAGTAGAATACTTTTGAAAGTTTTACTCATTTACTTTCAGACAACTAGAAATCATGCCTTTTGTCTCTTTGTCAAGCCTTGAATCACATAATACACCTGCAGATGTTTTGCAATGAAATTCTAAATCAAAAGGTTAGTGCTGATTCTCTCTTTATTAATAATTAATTCTACAGTACTGGAAAAAGCTGGATCACTCAGTATCTAATAAAGGTTCAAATTGCCGCAGTGGCTTAAGATACTAGAAGACTACAAAATTTTGTTGCCATTTCTCTTCAAGAGCTTACTTGCAGCAAAATGGACATGAAGGATTCAGATGTTCAGCATTTCCAGTGTGAAGTCCAGCAGTTTAGGATAGATTTTCCCAGCAGTGAGTTGAGCTAGACAGCTGGATATTGTGGTCAAAAACTGTTTGCATACTTCACTCCTCAAGTATGCAGGCATGGGATCACGTAATGACAGCTGGATGTCTGCAGTTGCATGCAGGTTCTGTACTTTTAGCTTGTGCCATATCTAAAGTAACAGCACGTTGATTTAGATCTCTTTTACTGAGATTTAAGTAATTGTAAGAGGGGCTCAAGGGGGCTCACATTATTAGCATAATTCAGCCCATGGACAGTAATTTACTGAGCCACTACAGCTTGATATGAGTAGGCATGAAAGCTCTGCTTTTTCATCTGAAAAGCAGAGATAACGTTCCCTCTCAGTTCTCATGGGGACACTGTGAGGATTAAAGTCTGCATACTGCTTCAAAACTACTACACAGAATGAATCCAGTACTAAACTGCCACCGTTTTGAAAAGATAAGTGAACATGTTCAGTCTGCCAAAGAAAGCAAAGCAGCCATGTGCAACATGAATATTTCCTCTCCAAGATGTGCAAGTGTGGTGTGGATCTCTAAATACTAGAAAGTTGACAGAAGGGTCAAATCCCTACAGTGTGAGAAAATAAACTAGATACCCATTACAGTCATGTCTTTTGTCTAAGTGTGTGTGTGTCTTTAATGTGCTGGTATGTGCATATATATGCAGTTGTATAAAATTTCTTATGAAATTTTTGTGAAAAATAATCTGACAGACAGTTTGATACGGCTGTGGAAGTGAACTCAACTCCACGGTCATTTTTTCAACAGCTGGATTTATTTGTCATTGATCAAAGTTTAATAAATGCAGTCTGCCTCATAAAGAGCAATAGTGAGGAAAGGGGAGTGAGGAAAAAAGGGAAGAGTGAAGCAGACCACAGATTATGCTTTTGAAACCGTCCCAGCCTTACTCCGCTTGCTCTGTTTAAAAAAAAAAAAGATGATCAAAGGACTGAAAGTGCAACATCCCTTGAGAGTTGCCAGGCAAGGGCTCTGTGATGAGTGGCTTTTGTGCAATTCAGGCAGCAGCCTGTTCTGTATCTGGACTCTCATTATTGCTCATCTGTCAGACCTGCTGCTGCGAAAAGTGCTGGGGTGAAGGTCAACTTGTAAAGTAGCAGCAGTGGAAGCAGACATGTGCTCTACTCTTTGTTGAGTTAGTTGTCAGTTCTTGTTCTCTAATGCAGTTAATCCCCTCTCCAGGACTAAATTGATGATGAACTTTGTTCCCTTCCTTTGCACTCTGACCTGTCCACAGGAGATGCTAAAGGAAGCTTTTTATTCCCAGTGACTCCAGGAACCTGGAAACCTGTGACTGAGGGATGATAAATGAATGTAGTTTGTCCTTTTGGGAAATTCAGAAGAGTCAGGTTGCACAGCAATTTCTTTTTTTTTTTTTTAGATTTAAGAAAAAAAATCCAGTAAAGATGTATCTGGTAATTTTGGTAAATTGTGACTGCACTGCTTGTCACATGGTGGCATTAAAATCAGACTGTCTCATTACAGATAGAAAGGACTCAGTATATCAACTAATCAGTTCCCATGTGCAAGGCTGAAATATTTTCCACAGAGCTTCTCCCAGTATTGGCTGATCAAAATGCTACTCTGGCCTGGTGCAGGACACCTAAGAGTAAATCTGCTGCAAGACAGTGACTGTCACCTAAATTTTGTCATTGAAGCCCTATTCTTCCCCTCTCACTGACATTCATAAGGGTAAATAAATATCTATTTGAAGTCCCCTGAAAATCCTTTCCCAAAGACTAAAATATCACCAGTAGTCTAGATCTTGACTTTTCCATGATTATTCTTTATAAGTGTGGAGTTTTTTGGTTTGGGATTTACTGTTATTTTTTAATGTAAATAATTGAAGTTTAAATATTCACGGGAGATCCTTTTTTAAGTGTTGTATATAGTCAGAATGATAATTTCTTCTAAAAGCTTTGCATGTATTATGGTTTGTGGGGAAAAAGCATATTATCTATTGACAACAGGGTATTCCTGCCAAAAGTATTTTAATCACTTTAGAACTGGAAAACTCTTTAAATTTCTGGAGAAATCCAGTGTAAGTTTGATTCTCAAATGCTCCCTTGGGACATTTCAAGTTGAACCAAAAGTTCCCTGGTAGTATTATCTGCTAGAGTGAGCTTTTTGCCAGGTTTCTCAAATATTTTTTGCCTGATTTTTTTTTTTCACAGATGTGATGCTGATTCGAAATTAGTTACCGACGTTATTTTGGTGTTACCACACTGTTCAAGACAATGTTATGCAAATAAGGGGTCTTACTTTATCAATACCTGAATCCCTCATGGAGGCAGTATCTAGCCTGTTCCCTTTCTTTTAGCCATTAATAATTTCAGGTTCTGAGACTGATCATAGTCTGACAGTGGGCATAGGTGCTATTCCAATTGGAAATGGGAATCCCTGTTCTTTGAAGAATGCTGTCTCAGGTCCCTGGCACCATCACCTATCCCTGAAGCCACCTGTGTCAGGCTGGAACTAGGTGGGAGCTGGGATCTTACCACTATCAGGGCTCAGAATTTGAGTTCAAAGTGAAATATTCTTTTTTTAAAAAATACATTATAAAAAAAAAGTATTCCTTTACACTCATGCATTCCACAAAATTATCCTTATGGTACCTTTTATCTGTCTGAAAAGATTTCTTGGACCCTGGATAGATTTTGTGAGCAAATGTCCACTGACAAATTGCCCTGGAGAAAGTTGTTACTAAGTGCTTTCACTTAGGATATAGAAAATGAAGCATTAAGTCCCTTGTTCCTCAGGCACAGATTAGAAACTAGAACTTGGTGAATATTATGAGCATCAGCTCCTCTGAAATTGGCCTTTTCTCCCAAAACTCTTGAAATCCTGTTTTGTTCGCATCAGTAACTGAACAGAATCAGTAACACATCATTGTTACGCATCAGTAACAAATGACAGAACTCTGATATTTATCATAAGTTGGAAACCTTGTTTGCCATCCAGCTGTATACTTCAGGGAAGAGACAGCAACCATTTGTCTTTATTTTTTGTATATAAATTGAGAATGAGATACATTAAAGTACTATTTTACTATATACTTCTGTGGGCTTTGGAGTGGTCAAGAGATACAGTAAATGTCTGGAACTGAGGTAATAAAATCACTTTGCAATTTATTTTCTATAAGCAAAGACTTCTGCTATCACAGCTAGGAGGAACTGAAGTTTACAACATATTCTGGCAAATTCTTGAGATAGAATAAAGCAATGTGGCTCCTTCAGATTTAATGGAGTTGAGCTGCTTTGTACTGAGTCAGCAGCTGTCACCTGTGCCTGATGATTCTCCATGTTTTAATTTGGATATTTGGTCTAGCACTAAGTTGAGGTGTGATGTGCTGTTACAGAGTTTGTCTTGTCAGCCAAGTTAGACTGAGCAAACAGCCTTGTGTTAGAACTTCAGGGGACAGCTCCTCGAATTTCCCAGGGTAGCCTGGAAAGTAGAGTCCTTCTACAGGTAAACTTGGATGCTCGTGAAACAAAAATGTAACACAAATTAGCTCAAAATTATCTGATCTTTTCATCGTCCCACTGAAAGAACTGGATGCTTTTTTTTTTCTATTACCATATTTTGTCCTGAAGATTCCTCTTGCTGAAAGAATAATGAGGAATTGTGGGTGTGGAATTTTGAAGTCTTGTACTATCCTTGTCTGTGCATCACAGTTATAGTTAGTGTCAGACACCTGCCTCAGCAAATACCTCAAGGACTGATGGTTTAAAATTACTTTTGCTGTTGTATAAGGTGTTTATTTAACTGAATAATTACAGCCATCTTTGTGAAGGTAGTCCAAGTATGAAATGCCTCTATCTGTGCAAACAACAGTTAATGAATACTAGAAATAATTAGAAATATTTCACTCTAAATCAGTAATTGACAGTTGGCATCATTTTTCTGAGTGAGAGTTTTTCTGATGTTTCTTTGCATTTTCCTTTATAATAAAGTCATGGCAGAAGGAATGTTAATTGAAGACCATAAATTATACTCTAATGAGAGTGAAAAAGCTTTTCAAATTCCTATAGTCCTAATTTTAGAAATATTGAATAAATCTGCATTGCTTCTAAGTATTAGTTTTCTTTTAAATGCTTTCATTTATTTTTCTTACTAGAGCTGTAATTTCTTCAGGATTTTATGGGGAGATAGAGTGCCACTAAAGTGATCTTATAAAAATTAATAAAATAGGATACCAAAAATAACTTTTTGTTTGTTTGTTTGTTTTATTGAAAATAAAAACATATCAAAGGTGATGTGGTAATAGTCAGAGCTTAAAATATATAGTAGGAGGCAGCTGAACTTCACCAGTTTACTATTCACATTGGGGTTTTTTAGCTGTATGAATCTCTCATGTAGCTACAAAAATAAAGCTGCAGTTGTGAATGCAGTGAACTATCCTACTATATAATTGCAGTACCTCCATGGGTACATGAAGCCCTGGGAATCTGATGGAAGTTGTTTCCTGATATCAGCCGTTGCACTTTTATTCTGAAGTTTGGTATGACAGTGTTAAAGGATTTAAAGAGGTGTTTGTCACCATAAGCAACTCCTCCAAGTGCTAAAATATCAGGCGACAGTCAAGCATTCTTACATATGAAACATGTTATTTTGATCTTCTGTAAAGGGTAGCTGCAGAAGAAAGGAAGACACAGCAAGTTTTGGACAAAATATTATGCAAAATGGTTTCAAGTGGCTAGACTTTTGAAACAGGGTGTGTGTCTGGCTCCTTGAACCTCTGAGTGTTGAACCCTTACTTGAGCCTCTGATCAACAGCATATGCTTCATGTATATTTCAGCAAGTTTTTCTGCCTTTAAAAGTGGAAGCAGTGGGAATACAGTTTCAGTTCTTTAAGTGTTTTTTTTTCCCTTTTTCACTATAACATGACAAAAATAGAATGGCCACAATAAATATACAATTATAATTTAGTGGTGTTTGCAGTTAAAGGGAGTTGTTTTCAACAAGTTTGTGGGTAGCAGTCACTGCTGCCAATGAATGAGTCAGGTGATTCAGTACATAACCTCTATATAAAAATATTAAAATTGAAGTTTATATTGAAATTGTGGACTCTGGTGACTGTAGGTAAGCAAATTTTTATAATGATAGAATCATATTTTTGGATTTACCTCATCCCATTGATATAAATAAAGTTGTGTTATCTCAGTTGGTCTTTCCAATCTGAATGTTCTCAGAGAGTAAAAGAAATGCTCTGTATGTATGGAAAAATTATGTTGTTTACAACAATGGTATTTGGTAATTACCAAATACATTTGGTAATGACTTTCTGCATATTTTGATTCACCCATAAGAAAAGTACTACTGAATCTACAGGGTGTTCATATTTTGATTTTTGTTGCTATTATTAACAAAGCTGCCTGTTTAGGGAAAAAATCCACCATGTTTCTTGTGTCTTCTGAATTGATACCAATAAGTAAGGTAAAAATTTTCTATATCAAATATGAATGAGTCATCAGAGTGTTGAAATTTTAGAGAACAGTGATGAGCCCGAAATAAAGGAATTAATGGAATTGAATGTAGACACTACTTTAAATCAAATTTCAGGATTTTTTTTTTTTTTTTTTTGTGGTTTTAATGTAAAGAAAAAATGAATCTTCATTTTGTATTTTTTGTATTTTCAAAAAGACTTGCATAGTATTTTCTTGATATTGTTATTTGGTAACTGTTAAACCCCTCAAACACGGAACATTTGTGTGATCACTCCTGCAGTTCTAAAACACTGCTTTAGTTCTGCTGAAAGAGTGAGGTTTCTAAGAAGAAATGAAAGCAATTTTTTAAAAAACTGTCTAACAAAATTAAGACTGGAATTTTCCATCTCTACCCTGTCATAGATCATCATTAAACTCAAAGGAATCAGAGAAAAAGGGGGTTTTTTTTGTGTTTGTTGCCACCACTGTTGCTGATATATTGCTGAGGATCTTCTCATGATATTGAAGTTTTTCTCTGGGTGTCAAGTGTTAGTTTTGTTGAACTATGTGGGCACAAAAGCATGAATCATGCTGACTTCAGGTCATCGTTTGCAAAATGGAGCTAGACTTTGCCAGGAATTGTTGATTGGTGCTTGGAGTTGTTGCTGCATGAATAAAGCTGGGGTATTCATAGGCTGACTGACCAATGGGGAATATGCACTGTCAAATAAAGGATATTTGATGACAGCTGCACACAGAGTAACATGAATAACGATTTTTTTTTGGTTCTGAGGCCAATGAAAATCATTTGTTTGAAAAATGCTGAAGCAAAACACTAAAAGAAAAATTGAAAAGGTCTTTTCCCTGACCAAAAGTGTTTTCCATAGGAAACAAACCTGTGATTTGTTTGAAACCCATTCTTCCTGCACCTTTTCTTTTTTCAGAACATTGATTTGCTGATAGATAAAGAAGTTCTGCCTAGCAATGTTCAATGCCGATACAGCTAGAAAAGCCTTTCTTTTTTCAGAACATTAACTAACCATGCACAGTAATAATAGATACTGCTAGATACAGCTCTTTTAGAGTTGGTGAGGAATTCAGATTTTAGAGCCAAAATCTGAGGGTCTTTTGCTAGCTCAGTGTTTATATACAATAGATTCTTCAGCAGCAGTCCCTGGATTCCTCTCTAATGAAATGTGCATTTAACTAGATGCTCAATACAGAGGCTAGTTTTGCTGGCACTCTAAATCTGTTTAGCCACCACATGAAAATGCAATCATTAAAGCCCTTCTTATTTTCACAATAAGTTGACTGAAAATAATTCACACATCTATCTCTCATGGACTCCTCTGAGGCAAATATGAAGCCCACAGAGGACACCTACAATGACCAACTGCTGGACAATACAGCTTGAGTGTCCTTAAGAGGCTCTGATAAGGTTCTGTTTTATGTAGGCTGCCCTATTCCATATCTGGATGACCTCTTCTTCCCATGTTGACTGTACGAATCTTTCCTTATTGATACATTCATTCTTTTCAGCACATTTTCAATTTTATTATTTCTGATTATAATATCTTGCTGTCTAAATCTAAGCCACTTCTACATCTGTCTCCAACTTTCTAACTCTTATCTTCAGTCAGGGAATTGAATTTCTCTCTCTTACTCTCGAACACTGTGCTCCTTCCTCCTTTCTGATTTTGCCTTTAAACCTCTGTTTTTGTAGTTTATGACACATTCTGGACAGAATGTTGCTATATTTTATTTCAATTATGTTTCACCAAAATCAGTGACACTGCAGAAATATAGTTAGCAAGGGGATGCAAATACCTTTTCAGATTTTAGTAAAAATGTTCCCAAAGTCAATTAAATTGTCCCTTTTTCACGTGCTGAGAAGATTTAGAAAATAGAGATGTCAGAATATTAATGGCATCTGTGTTCATATTCATAACTTTAATCCTCTTGATTATTAAGGTTTCTTTCAGAACGCGAAGTTGAAAATGTAAATAAACATAAACTAGTTGCCTATTCAGGTTTTTAGCACGTGGTCAGCAATTCAAAAGCCCATCAAAGGTCAAGTATACACATTTTTATGTCATAGAAGGATTTATAGAATTTAAATTCCGTTATTTATTTTTTTTTCAAGTATCACATGAGCAATGTCATCTAAAATAAAAACCTGTCTTCGAGCACCACTTAACCCATTTTATAAAATGGATATTTTATCAATAAATTTTCTAAAGACAGGAGCAAATTTCTCTAACACACATTAAGAGGATTTTCATGGGCTGAACTTCACACAGATGCTGCTGTGGAAGCAGTGGCACATGACGACTCAATGTGCACAAACAGGTCCATCATATGAGACAGCTCTCCACTCCTTCATGGCTAATCTGATGCCAATACAGCATTAAGGTGAACTCCATCTGTTTGCAGAATTGATGGTTACTTTTATTTACAAGTAGATCCAGCTCAATAGCTGCAAGGTATTTATACCACAACGTGTGTCCCTTTTGTCCCTTTCAAGGCCTAGAATTACTTCAGCCTGCTACAAGATACCTCCAGATATGCATCATCCTGGACAGTGAAAAAAGCAGCAATTAATGCTGATACCTCTGAAACAAAATGACCAGGGATGAGTTCTGTTAATGATCAAAAAAGTTACTCTCTTGCCCCCCCAAGACCCACCAATGAGCAACAACCAAATTAATTTTTGAGATCGAACATGATGTTAATGCATGCATATTGTGCATGCATATTTAATTGAGATCTAACACACAAGTGTCCCTGCTAGTCCTCTGCAGGACCTAGATGAGAACATATAGGGTCTGAATTCTTTTAGTTCAGGAAGCAGGAAAGAACAGTAACCTTAATTATTTTAATTATTCTTAATTAATAAAAATCTTCCTAATTGTAAGAACATATTACAAACCCCATTGCAAATAGTTTTACAGAAATGTCAGCATAGGTCTCCTTAATTCATCTTTTACTTCTATGCAACTCCCTCACCGTGGTCAATATGAGGTCCTATTTAGTTTCCTATCCTTTGCAACTACTCCTTATTTATTTTTACAGTTTCTGTGTGTGTGACTGCTGCTCTTTCCATAAACACAGTGCATTGTGTTTTAGCATGACAACTGACCTTCCATTTAGATTAAGGAAAATGAGAAAATAAGAGACAAATAAATAAGCTCCACACAACAGACAAAGAACTGTGTTTGTCACTCATTCTGGCAGCAGGTGTCTTGAGCCAGTCTGCCCTAAATAGGAGGAAGAATAAGATCCCTCCCACTTAAAGAGACAGAAAAGGAGCATAGAAAAACATGAAAGTCTTACATATATAATGTAAAAAAAAACTGTGAAAAATTAGGACTGTCAAGTTGTCCTGCCTTATAGAAATGTCTAACAGGATAGAATGAAATGTTCAGTATGCAACCTGTAAAATCTGAAATAGCTTCAGATGGGAAACCAGAGGGCGTTTTGGGGTGAGAAAAAAAAGAAAGATGCATATAGGTTATTTTAAAGAATGCAAAACTATCATGGATATGTGTATCCAAATGGTGCAATATATACATCACTTCCAAGAAAGATCTTGGGGTGAAAAAGGAGTTTCATCTATACTCTTTGGTCTCTAATCCCAAAATTAGAGAGTGTCTTGATTTTTGTCAGAACAAACTTGCTAAAATCATGGGAAGCATATGCAGACACTGGTTGCTCAAATCCAAGAGGATCTGACTGACAAAGTGTTACTGTGGATTATGGAACTAGAATTCAGGAGACTAAAATCCAACTCTAACCTGCTAAATTAAAAAAGGTATTCTCTGAAATCAGAAGGACTACAGGCATACAAGACTCAAAAAATTTTCAAATACAAGGTTTAAATCATATATAATTTTCATCCTAGCCTTCTAGGAATGGATTTCATAGAAAAGTAAATAGACATTTTGGAAGGAACTTGACACTTATCAGCATGTTTCTAAGTTAAAAAAAAGGGGCTGAAGTGGAATGATTCAAACTTTAGCTTATTTCACCTTGAAAGGGAAATGAAAACAGGTAAAGCAGAACAAAAAGAGGTACTATGAAGAATTTATACATTGATGATGGAGGAGAAAGCAAAGACAGTTAAGTATCATATAAATCTAAGTCCAAAAATGAATTAATACTTTCCTATAGTTCTCTGTGGGAAATTCTAGTGTGCAGTAGACAGATATCATCACAGCAGACATTGCTCTGAGGCCGGTAGTTGCTTTTCTGGATTAGTGAGGGAATTGCTAGTCCACATTACACAAAACTTTAATTTGTCAAATAGGCCTCAACACCATAGCACCTGAAAAACAGGAATGTGATATATATGTTCAAGAAAAAAAGGAAGATGTATTCCAAATAAACTGCAGACTCATATCTCTGATTACAGTAACAAAAAAAAAAAAAGTCTTGGAAACATGTTTTAGAGATGATAATAAAACTATAGATTTAAAAGAATAAAGGGATAGGGTGAACCACAAATTTTTTGAAAGTTGTGTATGATCTTTTCTAGATTTATGCTCTTGTGAGCTACTGGCTTTTCCTGGTTTTAGAGAATAATGATACACCAGAACTAATCTACTTCAGGGAAGTTTTTGTTGTGATACAGGATCAGAATTTACTTACTCCAAAGCAGACAAGGTTGACAAGAATTGGTTCATGTGGAGAAAAACTCTTGCTTACACTGAAAGAGGAACTACCAGGTTGAAGAAAGGCTACTAAAGGGAGTTCCTCGAAGATCAGCCTTGATACTAGGCTGAGCTAATATCTTCTTGCCTTATCTTGGCAGATACAAGAATATTTTTACACCATTTTCTGATGACACAAAGTTATTAGACTTTTTCAAAGTAAAGGGTAGTTGGAGGAGACACAAAGGAGTTGGATGACCTTGAAAGCTGGAGCAGTGGTATTAGGATAAAGCACAGTAGTGCAAAGTGCAAAGTCATGCACTTGCAGACTAATGAAAAAAAAAATCGTCTTTGAATTGGAGGATTATCAGTTCAAAATAACAAAGGAATAAAAAAACATAACTGAGTTAATACAGAACAGAGAGAATATAGGCCATTATACAATGTATCTGTGAAAGAATGAACATCCTAATCTCAGGAAATAGAGTTTGAGGCATTTCTGAGAGAGATAAGGAAAACTCTACCTAGAATATCATGTGTAAATAAACCACTCATGTTCAAGAAAGCACAATTTAAACTGCTTCAAAAATGAGGAGATCTCTAGGTAGATGGCAAACCTATCTTATATGACCAAAAGAATTTAAGAAGTTCTCTTAGTAAATGAAAGGTAAAAAGGAATGTGACTCATGTCCAGGAACAGAAAAAGAATTACATGTGTATAAGATAGTCAATATTTGATGGAAGCCTAAAATTAGAGCTATCAAAGTAATGACCTTCTAAAATATTCTTACAGCATATGAAACTTTACTAGCTTAAAAATACAGCACACAGGTAAGGAATTGAAAAGTCTTCATATCATAGCGATTCTTACAAGAGCAGGGGGACTGAATGCAGTGAGTAGTACTTTGGATTTGTGTTGGTTGTGTATCAAGGAAAGGTTGGGCAATCATCTTACTAAGGTGAAACTGACCTTGAAAGAAACTGGAGCTGCTGAAATCCCTCACAGACAGACTATTTGCAAATTTATATTTAAAGAACGTGCCTTTAAATTTACTGGAAGGTTCTTGCCTTTCAATAAAAAACAATAGGGTTTGATTACTCTAGTTCCCTGTGTAGGAGTATTTGAAGTTTCTGAGAGCATAATATCATAGAGTCATAAATGCACAGGACCATTTGGGTTGGAAGGGATGTGCTTTTGCCATTGGAAGGGATATTTTTTTTACTAGATCAAGTTCCTTAATTTCAATAAAGTCATACCAATAAGAGAAAGATCACAAGAGATCGATGACATTTTCTGAGGTGTAGAAAATGTGAAAAAATTGAAGAATTTAATTTCTGTTCTGGAGAATAAATTAAATTTAAATTTTAAATTCTGAAGAATTTAATAGCTGTTTCAGTAACAGAATACTGGCAACAATCTAGCAAGTTTTCTTGAGATACAGAGAGAAGCGGGGAATATCTGTTCTTCATTTTCCATGTTGGATAGCTTATGACCATATCATCTTAAGTATTTCTTACTGGAGTTTAGAATGTAATTTCTAATCATAAAAGTTGTTCAATATTGGAAGTAATTAACCAAGAGTTTTGCAGAATCTCCGTTACAGTTTCGTCTTTAAGAGGGGCAAACTCAACATCTGTCAGAAACAACACAGCTATAAAAAATCCTGGGTTTAGATAGGGAAATGGAAGAAAGCACAAATCTGAGCTTTTGTGACTCTTCAGAACCAATATTACTTTCTTTACCTCTGCTTTCAGACTTTGAGAAATATATTTAAAAAAACATTTTAATGGTCATACTCTGCAGAGTAGATATTCCCAAATAGGATTAAAAGAGATTTTCTGAAACTGATAATTTTCCATTTTGAAACATTATTTTTCCTGTATTATGATAAGAACCAAACTACAAATTAAATAAATGTAAGATTATTATACCATCTTATTTTATATAAGATTATTTTGTACAGCTGGATGATACAATTGAAAATGGAAAACATTAAATTTATAGAATGATTACAAAGAGACAGCAATGCCAGGCTGCCCTTGTTCATTGAAATTGTCCATCTCATGCAATCTCACTATCTCCTATCCTTCATTCTGCTCATAATGTTGTTGTTCAAGTTTTTCCCCTTATACCCCAAATTTTGAAAATGCATATGAAAGGTACAAATACTGAAGAGGTAATTACACAAGCTTCAAGTTGTTTACAGTGACATTAATACAGAAATTTTTACTGGAATAACAGTATTTGCCTGTATTGCCTTTCAAGTGTTGCAGAATAAACACTGAATACATTAATTATTTTGTTAATTTTCAATGTAATCCTACTTTGTAGTACAATTATCCAAGCTTTTTTAAAAAAATAAATAAAAGCTGATGAATTAAAGATAGGAATTATCAATGTACATGACACTTAGATTAGATTTTCAAGCATAGTTTATTTTGTTTCTAAAAGCATAAACGAAAAACAAATCTTTCAGTTAGTCAATCAATGTACTCAATCAATCAATACTCAAATGTCCCTGAACTTCACTGGAAGAATGAAATGCTATCATGGGAATTACAGTATGTGTCTGATGGTCTCAGCCTAGACTAAATCTTTGTTTCTTATTAATTTCTGTGATGCTTCATACCTGAAATATATAACTTGGCATCTTTGGTTCATTATTCTTTATTATTCTAGTCCTCTGACTCCAGACAATAACATCCATTCTCATATCTCTAAGAGGCTAATTTGTCAGTGTGTGTTTTTGGCAAAATACTCCTAAACAGATGAACACATTTTTGAAAGTGTGTTGTTAATTGACATTGTATAACTGGGGATATCACTCATTGAGTAAAAAGTCTGAAATGGCTTGTCTATTTGATATGTTAAGATCAAAGTGTACCAAAAGTGCTCATAGCCAATTAAAGTAGCACTTTTCCATCACAGAGATTTCTCCACTCAGTTTATTTTTTTTTTCAGGTTCAGTGCATTGAAAGGAATGGAAAGACTCCCATTGTTTGGAGGAACATTGTTCACAACCTTGTCAATTGATATAATCTTTTTCTTTCTGTTTCATCTTTTGAAGTGTCAGTCCATGCAGACTATTAGCTAGAGTATTTCACTTTTCAACATTTAATCTTTCTTTTTTTTATCCTTTGTATTTTTCTTTCACTTCCAGAATTCAAAACTTCATTCATGTTAAAAAGCACCATACATATTTTTTAACTTCCAGTCCAGTTTTCTAAATGAGTTTTATTTGGCTCCCAGTTCCAAGTCTACTATCGATTTTCGTATTGTTTCTTGGTGTGGGGTTTTTTTGGTTTGGTTTGTTTTTTGTTTGTTTAGTTGGTTTTTTAAACCAATGTTCTCTAACAGTACAAATTAGACTGCAAAATCCCCAGTGCTGAAATCTTTCTTTTTTGATATATACTCTGCTTACCTAATGCTTGGTGTTGTATGGGGATTTGAAGAGCCAAACTTTAGTATCAGAGTGTAACATTAAATTGGATGATTATTTTCTGTGAATGAAATTCATGTCAAGAGGTAAGCATCTCCAGAACAATACATGAGAAACAGAAAACTCTGAAGCCCTCACAAAGCAGCTGATGGGATGGATAAGCACTTACAAACTGCTTTTCTTTGGCATAAATCTCCTTTTGAGTTACACAGAGTTCTACAAATTATGTTTTTACTTTACTCTCAGCCCAGCTATATTGATATAAATAATTACAACTACATCTATTTCAGTGTCAGTGTAAAAGACAAATGCACATCACAAAATTCCCTAGCAAGGAGAATTCATTGAACCTCTGATTACCTGTAAATTATTTGGATGCAGATTATGACTGTTGGCATAGCACTCTGAGTCATAGTTTACCAAAGAATTTCCAGTGTAAATGGTTCTAAATTCAATAGTTAAAATGTGCAGCGAATAAATTACAAGGTCATAATGCTGTTCTCATATTTTATCTGTATTTTTTTTTATTTTGCTTTCAGCCTCATTTCAATGAATTATTACACTTACAACCTACCTTCAAGATATCTCTTTGAGTTAAACCTTAGCATGTGGCAGATGACACGTGATGGAAACCTGTCTGGAGGTTTAGTTCAATTAATCATGGAGTTAATGCAGAATGTGTGGTTTGTTTTTTTTATTAGGAACAAGTGTGGTACCCTGCCCTCACGTGCACAGGTGCTCTGTAATTTGCACAGAAAATCAGCAGGTTGGTCTGTACAATTCAGGACATTGTTTTTAACATCAGTAATTCTAAATCATTCCCACATGGAAGATAAGGACAGTAGTGTCAACTCTTTTTTTTCTCTGAGAAGGTGATCTGAGTCATGAATTAATCACAGAATCAAGACAATTGGCCTTTATGAACTTCATGAGGTTCACACAGTCCCACCTCTCAAGCCTTTCAAGATTCCTCTGGATGCATCCCTTCCCTGTGTTGTAAACAGCACCACACAGCTTGGCGTAGAATAAAAACTTACTGAGGGTGACAACATGTTGATGACAAATATGTAAAAAAGCATCTTTCCTGATACTGGTCCCTGAGGAATGCTACTTGTCATTGATCTCCACTTGAGCATCAGGCTGTTGATGAAACCCTTTGAGTGTGAACATCCAGCCCATTCGTTGTCCATCCAGGGTTCCATCCATCAAGTCTGTGTGTCTCCAGTTTAGAAGCAAAAATATCATTTGGGACATACACAAATACCTTACACAAGTCAAGGTAGATAATGTTAGTCACTCTTCCCTGATTCATCACTTCTGTGATCACATCAGAAAAGGCCACTGAATTTGTCAGGCATAATTCTCCCTCAGTGTAACCATGTTGGCTGTTGTCAGTCACCTCCTTATTTTCCATGTGCCTTAGCATAGCTCTCAGGAAGATCTGATCCATGATGTTGTTAGGCACCAAAATGAGACTGATATGATGGATAATGGCTTAGCCACTTCTTCTTGCTAGTTCCCTCTGGACCTGTGGATGAATCCCTTTAGGTCTCATGGACCTGTGCATATTCAGGTTCCTTAGGTGACCTTGAACTTGGTCATCTCCTTCTCCCATGGGTCTGGAATTAAACAAGTAAAGTTCTGTCCTACTAAGCCAAGTTGGCATTTTACTAATGTTGGTCACAGGATTTCAAACTCAGAGCAAGATTGTGCACTGTTATTTACTATGCTGCATCAATATAATATTACCTGTGGAGTAACAGGTTCCTTGGCAATCAACCATTTCAGCTACAAAAAGGCTTTTGGGGTTTTTTTTGTACTAAACACAAATCTATACAATGGAAACACTGGGACTCGAAATTTGCTGAAGGAGAGGGAGTGTTAGTGACCCTTTCTGTGCAAGGCAAATTTCTGGTTCTCTCTGTGGGCATTAGTACCTGAAGCAAAGTTCATTTTGTAGATATTTAAAGACTGGCAAGTGCAATCTTAAATGTGTAAGAGCTTTCACAGTATCTTTAGGCTTGTTAAAAACAAGACTGCATTGTTAACCCAGAACTGAAAGCATGTCTTGAACTGACTAGGTCTCTGACTGTGGCTTGCTTACATGAAAAATTACTGCACAGGAAGAACATTCCTTCATAACAGGGTGGAGTGTGTGGGATGTAATTTGGAAAATCTATACTACATTCCTGCTTTACATGTTTCTCCCAAAACTGTTATCAGTCTCCACTAACTATAAAGTCTTAAGGAGACTGAAATGGAACAGCTGAATACTGTTTTGTGAATAATCTTCTAGCTCCATCTGTGCACATCTTCAGCAGGGCAGACCTACTGGAGCAGGGGATACCAACCTGTGCTGAAGCTGAGCAGCCAAATTAGCACAAGACTAAGTCCAGACTCGCTGTGCCACAGTCAGAGCAGAGCCCCACACTGAGATGGCTGCATGGTGCAGGATTCAGAGCTGGTTGGTGCCTTTGCTGGAGTTGTGTGAGGGTGGCTGAACTCCGGGGTTGTTTGCCATAACTCTGTAGCCATAGCCCTTGAATGTCAGAAGAGTCTTCTCACAGTACCTTCCATGGCAGGAACTTCATCACACAGTCAAATACAATTAACAAGAGATGGTAAACGTGGGTACTAAGCATATCCTAATAATTGCTTTATCTTCAGAAACTTGTGTGAGGGCAAAGAAGACAAGAAAGAACTGTTAGCATCTTGTCTAAAGTGTGTCAGTAAATCACAGAATCACAGAATGGGCCAGGCTGGAAGGGACCACAGTCATCATCTGGTCCAACCTTCCTGCTGAAGCAGGGCCATCCCAGAGTCTAAAGCATAAGATTGTGTCCAGACACACATGAATATTGACAGTGAGAGAGACTCTACAGCCTCATTATTTTTCTTCAAATATTTCCTTCTTTAAACTTTATTGATAAAGTAATACTGCAGTACTTCTGCAAGTTCAGAGGTCATGAATTCGGAATACAACAATACTAATTATACTAAGAAGCTTTACAAAACCACTTTTTATTAATGTAGCTGTAAGACACATGCCATTTCTAGTGCTTTGATAGAGTGTTTCAACATAAACTATACAAGATGTTGCAGTATTGAGAGGAAAAACCTTGCTGTGTTTACTGTTCTATTTCTTAGAACCATATATATATATGTATATATATATATATATATGGTATGTATATATATATATATATGTATATACGGTGTGTATAGTAAAAGTGTAAGGAAGCAATTTTAAAATTATGAATAATTTCTTTTTAAGATGCTTACTGAATATGTAGGATTTTGAACTCCAGTTTTTGTCTGATCCAGTATCACTTTCAATTTTTTTTTCATTACTATTCATTTGTCTTTCAGGAACCACACCAGCTCGGTGGTAATTGATCATTGTTTTCCTTCTTTTAAAGCATATCTAATTTTTTAATAAAAAGCTATTTTCCTTTTACAAAATCTGGTTATAACCTGCAAAATTAATCCCAAAGGCCAACATTTAATTATGATGTGCTGCTAGCAGCTTCTCTGGTATGGTACTGGAAACTAGTGGTTTTTTTATGGTTTAGTTTCTTGTAGGATTTTAGAATCAACTTCATCAGTCAAAAAGTAGTTTAAATGTTGTTGTTAATATTTGTGAGTTTCTGACTAAAAAAAAAACTATTTTGTTTAGTACTTTGTAAAGAATTGAATGTTGCATCTAGAAAATGTGGATCACATGTAGCTTTGAGAATTCATTATTTTATGTTATCATTGCCTACTTTTCTTATTTTACCTGCACAGAACAGTATTCTGCGAGTGAATCACAACTGTGCTGACAACTTTCATTCCTGGACGCAATCTTTACCAAACAGTGAAGTAGATATGCTAAAAATGGGCTAGTCATCACAATTTCAGAGAAAAGCTTAGTAAAATAATATTTAAGAACTTGGAATAGCATTAAAGGTATTAGAGGTAGCACCAGTATATCTAAATAAAAAAAAAATACAATGATATTTTGATTTTAAATTGTGGTGTTTACTTTCCTTAATCGAATACATTTGGCCATGTAATTAACAGTGTAGTATCTTTTCAAAGGTATAGAAGTTTTTGAAATTTCCTTTCACATATTATTTCTTTTCAAATGGATCTTTGCTGGCATTAAAATCTTATCTCTTCCAGAGCTGCAGGGGAAAAGTCAGGACATTTTATGTCATTAGAATCTGCACTCTCATCTTCTCAGACCACTCAGAACACTCTGCTTTCTGAAGAGACCAAAATTTAAAAATGTGGAAGTCATGCATTATTATTTTTTAATGCAAAAAACAACAAAAAAGCGCCTCTGTATAAAACATTTGAAAAGTATGTGTTCTGCATGGATAGAAAACAAGTGAAAAGTTATAAAATTTTTATTGACACTTTTTTTGGGGAAGATCTGCATACCTTGTAGCTTATTCACCTCAGAACTTCTGTTTGTAATCTTCTACTATATGCAGTGCTATCTTGTATTCTGTAGTCATGAATCATAAAAGGCATTGAAATAGAAGTGACAAATTTCTAACTCACATGGAAACTATAGTCCTCATTTCTCTTGCTCACCTCATTTTCACTCTGCTGGTATATCTATCTCCAGTTAAACTCTGAACATTTCACAGATCTCAAAAGCTTCAAACAGCTCCCATTTTTGACTCTCAGAGCAGGATGGTGTAAAGAAACAACATTCCTCTTGAACAAATGTGGAATTTTTTACTTACCACTTAGTTTTGAACTTGAGGTTTCCCCAAAATCTAAGGTAGAAGACCTTGTTTCAGGAACACTTTCCTTTTACCACTAATATAAAAACAGCTGAACTGAGGATATTTGTCATAGAAAATATCAGAAAGTTACCCTTTTTTATCTGTTCCACATTAGTATGTATGCACACACAAATTACATAAGCATGGAGGTAGAAATATTAATTTAACTATGGCACTCAAGTAATTTCTATGCATCACACTTTGCTTTGTGGCACAGCTGTTAGACTTGATGTGAAAGAGTTATATTATTATGTTGCGTCTCAAGAAACCCTTCAATGACTTATTCAGTCCTTCATTTTTCAAGTCATGAATTTTATGAAGATGCAGGATCCAGAATGACTGATTTTACAACCTAAAGGTAGAGATCAGATTCTTTTTATGGCAGAAAAACATCTAAAATGAGATGCTTTACACGCCTCTTGTTCTGTTTGTGTTGGAAACTGAGCTATTTGTTGTTCAAACTGTTTTGCCTTTTAACTAGCACAGTGTAATCACTGAAATATGAGGATTTAGATATATCCTAGCTCATAAATGGTTCCTCACATTTATTTCAGAGCAAGCTATCAAGTTTTCAGAAAATGACTTGTGTTCATCTTGAGAACCTTAGCACATATAAGACGATAAAATTTCAGTTAGTATTGCCACATTGAACTTTATAAATGGCACTTAGGTATATAAACTTGTTCTAAATATTGCATGCAATAAAAAAGAAATTCAACTTAAAAAAAAAAAAAGAAGTAATTTTTCTCCTGTGTAATCTTGTTTTCTTTATGAAAAATATGTTAACGTATTTGGAAAATCAACATAAAACTGGTACATTTATGTGGGCTTTAGATTATATATAGACCTGTAACTTTCTATGCAGAAGTGAATTTCCCTCTGTGGTAAATAAATAATATCTCCCATGTCAGCTTGATATGTGCCTAGCATAGCAGGGACTTGATTCTGATTAATGACTGCAATATTGTTTGTTTCATTTTGCTTTAGCTGCTAATCAAATCATATAAATATATTTTACTGTTCTCTTCCAACTCATAGAAGATGATCCACATCAAATGAAGTATACTTTATTTTCATAACTATTAAGTCAAATAGAATGGCAAAATCATAAGCATTGTTGGTTTACAGGTGCTTCCAGACTATTAATTTAAACAAATAATATTTAGCTTAGTATCCAAAATATGTTGATATACTTTATCATCTAGTGAACAAAATACAGTAGTTTAGGAAGGTTTATCTCTTTTCTAGGATATGCGGACATGCTCTCATGACTGTTTTTCTAGTTTTCTTCTTCCATCTTTGGGATACACTGAGTGTGATCCTTTCAATAATCCTGCCTTGAAGAAAAAACCCCATATGTAAATTGGTAAGGCAGATGTGACACAATGACTTCCACATTTTGTCCTCTAACATTAGTGCTACTCTGCCTCTTCACAATGAGGGTATGATCTGGGCACAGAGCTAATTGGTTCATTCAGTCACTGGTGAACTTGCAGGGCCCAGGCTGTGCTGACATAGTGTGTCCACATTATTTGGATAATTCCAAGCAATGAATGTTCAGTTTTTTTCTCTTCTGATGTCAGCCTTTCTGTAAAGGAAAAGGAGAAGGTGAGATGAAACATGAGCTTGTTTGAGGGATGCAGAGGGGAAAAGAAAACAAAGTGATGACTGCGAGAGCCTGAGAGCCTTCAGCTCAAGCAGAGAGGGGGAAGAAAAAATGTAGAAAGGAACAAGAATCAGGTATCATGACCATGGAGGCAGCAGAAGACAACAGAGACATAAGCTAAGTTTGCCATAGCCCAAGATGTCTCTGAACTAGTTCAAACCAAGACTATATGTCAAGGACATTCCTTCAAGGAAGAATTCAATAAACTTTCTATTGTTAGGCAGATAGTCATTCTAAATTTTGTCTTCTTTAAAGTTTGTACTCCAAGAGAACCTGCCTTTTCTAGTTTAAGGACCAATATTAGAGCTTGTCTAGAGGATATCACAAAAAAGGACAAGTTCTAGAGATATCCAATTCAAAGTTTTGTCCAAGGCAATATTCTATCACATTCTGTGACTGTTCATACATATTAAGATATCAGAAACTGTCCAGTGACACTAGTGTACTACACCACTAAAGTTAATGAGAGGAACAGTGGATATGGTCACAGAGAGAATTTAGCAAAGACCAGACTGTTTTCCTTTGGAATACAGGCTAAGTCTGATGTGGTTAGCTTGGATGTCTCCATGTAGTTTTTCATTCCTATATACAATTATGGTCTTACTAAATGGGAAAATTGTACATGCCAAACAATCAGAAGGGCCAAAGAGCAAATCAAAGAACACTATGAAGTATAAGATGAAACATTATGTCTTTACTGGCAGCATTATTATATGTAGAAATAGTTCATTTATAGATTCTCTGTCCAGTAGTATTCAGAGTTAAATACCTGACTTCATTTGAGAGTAAAAGGATGCTACTGCTTAAATCAATATAAAGATGAAAACAGTGTAGCTGTGTAGGAACTTTCTCCCATTCCCTATATCTGTATCCTCTGTTTGAAAACGTCCATCATCTCATTCAGTCTGGAGCACATGAACTTATTCACTATCCTATTTATTTCTAGCCCAAGAAAATTGAAAATCAAGGGCAAACTTGGTCCTATTGGATGATCTTCATAATTTCCTAAAGGATGTTTGTTATCAAAGCACTTCCATTTTGTCATTGCCAGGCAATTTTATTTTTTGTATATGGATATCAGGATTTTGTTTTTTGGTTTGTTCCTATTTTCCAGCCTCTTTAATTAGAATTTAAACCTATTGATATTTCCAAGTACTCTCATGAGGGGCATGGTACCAGTAACATTGGATATAGGGGAAAAATAAATTTACTTATCAGAAAAGCTTTCAGGTAGAGATAGGAATTCAGTGCAGTTGAAGGAAAGAGGGAGATAACTGGGTTCTGAAATGTCTTGGGTTTAAAGCAGATGCATACACATACATCCATAAAGATTTGGATGAGTGGAATTCTATCAGGCTGTTTGACCTTGTCACAAAACAAGAGGCATATAAAGCATCCTTCCCTCATAGAGGTGAGACAGGGAAAAGCACTGGCACTTCACCAGGCAAGGTCCATCTGTCTTGGGTCTGTTAAGTGATACAAAGGTGCCTGTCCCTGGGAGAGCTCCTAGGAAAGTCTGACACTCTCCCAAGAGGATGCCAGGGTAGCTTTCCCATTATGGGACACTATGGATATCCAGAGAGACTTCCAGCCTTCTTTTTCCCCTTAACATTCCATTTCTACTTCCAAGATTTAAATCTTCTACCATTTCTTCTTGCCTCATCCTTTATATATCTTCCAAAATGTTAATAATCTCTAAGTTACTCAACAGCCTTCTTTTTTTCAGACAGCCTAACAAATACTTTATGAAAAATAGATCAGTGAGTCTTCCTTCCCTGTAATTTATTCTTTCTCCTAAAGCATATGTAAAACCATCAAAAGAATGTAAGCACTTAATTGCTTAAATTCTGTTGATGTTGAATGAAATGCAAACAATCCCCAGATTCACCAATAATTTCTGACATGGAATTTAAGCTTCAGAACTATGTAGCTGGTTTTGAAAATGTTACCTTTTTCTTTCTAATAATTTTATCTGTAATTACGTTTAGTTTTTCTAAGAAGGTGTTTAAATCTGACTAAATAATAGAACCAAGACATTAGAGGTTTTGATTTTTTGAATTACACAAGACCAGGAAAATATGCTATTAAAAATCAAAAACTATTTGGGAAATATAAATACAAATGTGATTTATGAATACATTTCAATCTTCTACTTAGAAAATTCAAATGTAGTCTGTAGGAAATACTGTTAAAAGATAAAATTAATTACTACTGGAATATACCTGAAAATACTTTAAATTAAGGTTTTTATGTGGGATTAAGCAAAACTTGAAATGAACTAACGTATATGACTGGTAAAGCATCAAATTTTAAGTTCTTTTACGCTTAATGCCTTCCTGATGGTGGCACTGGCATATTCTGCCTTGCATGCATTCACATAAGTTTTGAAGATCAAGATGAAAGGCATGAACAGAAATCCCAGCTACCACATTGTTTTTGAGAAATGTATCTTAGAGTCAAGCTTTTCCATGCATTTCATTAAATCTTAATAAATAGCGTTACTTGCTGCTTCACACTTTTCTGGAAAAAAAAATCTTCTCAGTAATTCCACAAAGAAATCTAATTCTCAGTTCAGGAGAAGTAATTCTTGCCCTTCAAAAACTTTTCATATTTTATTATTTTTATCTTAGAACATAGGGCTAATCGTTTTTCACAGAAGGTTAGTGCTCATCCAATTTCATGGGGTTATTGGTTCATATCACAGATGTAAAAAATGCAAGTGTTGGTTATTTCATCTTTTCTAAAAATACAGACTGCTGCAGGACAGAATAATGGCATTTGGCTTATCTCTGAAGCACAAATATAACTTGGAGACCACTGGTGCATTTTAGGAAAGTAGTACCAATTCCTCATGTAAAACTCCAATCTTATTACAACGTTCTCTCAACTGCAGTCCTCCTAAATAGAGTATTAGCACCCACTGCTAATATTGCTTCCTTTCAATAAATAGAATGTGTTTGCAACATTATTCAAGTTTTTCTAGGTCACCTGAGGCCAGCTCTTAATCCCTGAGCCCAGAGGAGATAATGTTGAGCACAAGAACAAATCTTAGATTTGATAGATAGGAACAGGTAGAGGTCAAGTTTATCATGTCCAGGAGACATTCTGGTTTTTTTACATCAGGTCCTCACATGGGGACTGAGGAACAGAATTATTTTCCTTTAATTTAACGGTTTAAAAATGTGATCCAAAGTCTAGGCAAACCAATTGCCCTGGGTTCTTCTACCCATTGGAGGGGGAGGTCTGGGAATTTCAGTCTAGTTTTAAAATGGAGTTCACTTTAACATGAGTGCTCGCTATTTGAAAGCTAAATGGAAAACTAATTTTTAGGTCCAGATGCAAATGAACTCCTTTTTCAGTGTTTAAGTTCCACTGATACTTCAGTAATTATAACACACATATATAGAGCCCTAAAGATATCTAGAAATGTGTGCAGAGAATTTAGATTTTGCTGCTGTGAAATAGCCTTAGAAAAGCAACAGAGACAAGAAAACAATTCAATAAATCTGCACAAAATATCACTATGACACATGATATGTATGAATTAGTTTATGAGTGGCAGGCATACAGTACCTGTTTCTCTCAGTACCCTGGCCTCAACAAAAAAAAAATCTTATTTATATGAATTACAGAGTAGTTCTTCCCAGTCAGACTATAATGAGGCCAGTGCATAACAGCAGACATTACCCAGAGCAATGCTTTCTGCCAGTCCTTGACAGGCTGTAGGGCAGGCTAAAGACAAGGGCATGAACAAATGCATGTCCCTGGATGCTGCTCTTGCCCAAGCAAGCTTAAAGCAGCATTAGCAGTAGGTTAAAAAATAATCCTCCACTACATTAGTTTGATACTTATCAGAAATTCCAAATTAATTAAGAAATTTGGCTTATTTACAACATTCTACACTTTGTAAAAGCAACCCATTTAATCCTGGGCTGTAGATTCACACCCACAGGGCATGTGAATCTATTTCCATGGCTTTAGCTGCTGCTAACGTTTCATTCAGATATTATGAGCAAAAGTGTCAATCCTGTCTCACACTGGTAGGAAGTCATTAGAGATAAGTTTTTGTTTAAGGGTGTTTCTTTCCTTAGCAGAATGACTCCTTTTGGCTTTCCTGTTGCACTGCAGCCCTAAATATAGCTGCTAAACAATTTTGCTTAACAATTATACACACGTTCCACTTCTTTCTTATCTACCATGTGATACTTTACTGGGAGTGGAGCAAAATCAAGTTTTTTGAGTAGGTCGTTTAGCTAATATCACCTTCCACTGCGATAATATACAATGGCACCAAAGAGAAAAGATGACTGCAGCACTCTGAACTCTGTAGGATGATGTCACAGTTCAAAGGAACAAGGATATACAATTCTTTCAGACTGAATGACTAGTCAAAATCTCTTGTCCTGTGACTTACTTTGGTTAAGAGGAAAAGATGATGATGAGGCCAGGTTACTTTGATACACTCCCATTCACACTTACATGAGGCATGAGAAACACTGCTTTACCCTGGACTTAAGGAAATCAAGCACTATAAAATCATCAGCATTAACATTAAAATCAAAATTCTTTCATGAATTCTCTCCCAGATCTTTCCTCACTTTTCTGTTTCTTTTGCTGTCATTTGTCTCTCTGATTTTCTCTTTTGTATATTTATCTGCACTAAAATAGTACATTACCTCTAAAAAGACATCACTTCTGATTCTTAGATTAGCCAGGTGCTTTATGAAGGGAAACTCACTTGATTCTGCAAAGCACTAGTCAAGTTATCTTGCAAGTGTAATTATACTGCGTTAGCAACATTGCACTGATATGCATATTCATATAAATTTTATATACTATCTGAAATTTAACCAGACATCAGTATGTCTAAATACTTTGAGCTGTCTTAAAAGGGCAGACTTCTAATTTTCATCTGATGCTCATATGAAGTAGGCCAAATATAGTTTATACAATCAGGACATCAGCACAAAGTTGGAGTAAGTCTTCATTCTAAACATAGTGGTAGAATGAAGATCCCATGCCTTTCAACAAAACTAGTGCTTGTAATAATAAGATGTGGGTAAAGAATTCAAAATTGAGTGCAAATAGATAGAAATGCAACCATCACAATAGTATAGCATCAAAATAAAACTATATTAGAGTTAGTGTTTGTCCATTCATACTGCCAGAAAGTTAAAAATATATGAAGTCAAAAGGAAGTGCTTCAATGAATATTACAGCAGCAGGTGCAAAAGCATTACAGCCATCTGCAAAAGAGATTCAGCAATTCTCGTTAAAGGTGTTGTCTTGATTTGATTTGATTTGATTTGATCTAGTGCTCATCCTCTTAGGCATGTATTCATTTTCATAGTACCCAGCAAGTGAGAGAAGCAAAACACAGAGATTTGACAGTCTAATATTAATAATAATTTGATGCTTATATGGAGCATGTTATATATTCAAAGAACTGTACAAATAGTATCCAACTAATAAAAACTAATGTTATTCCTTCTCTATCTCATGATATTAATGAAGCATATTACTTATTCTCTGTCTACTCTTTCATGTTTTTAGCTCTTTGCACTTGAGCATTTTATGGCAAACTCTAGAGATCAATTTGTACAGCTAAGAAAGATGCATACATGCATAATACATTTTGCAAGCTCCTCCTTAAATAGTGTCTGCCACAGAATGTGGACAAAAAGTCTTAAAATGAGGTATCCCAGAAAGATTCTGCCTTTGTGATATTGTGAATTAGTTATTGATAGAACTTAAATGAGCTCAGGTAAAATTAGAGTTGGTCAGAATTTTCCTGAGGCAAATTTACTCTCAGAGAATGATGGTGTCTCAAAAGTCCTTAAATGTATAGTCCAGCTTGTCTGTGGAAAGAAAGCCCTGGGACAGGGGTAAGGACATCCAGCCCTGCAAATTTATGGGTCCAGTGTACCAAATTCTCTCCACACCCAGTGCTGGATCTGGAAAGATACCTTTCCAACTTTCTCAATATTGATCTGGAATCTTTTGTTTCCTTGCAAGTCTGAGCATTTATACTTTATTTTAGGCTCCAAGTGTGCTCATGAGCCACTGTCCCTGATTGCTCACATTTCCTGCATGCTGAATCATGGCTGGCCTTCTGAATCCAGGATAAGCCAGCTACATTTGCTGATGGGGAAGTCTGAGAGTCAAAGAACTGACAGAGAATCCCTTGTGCCCTGGCATTACCCTATAGCCACAGACAGCAGCTTGTGAGCATTTGAAACTGAGCTGAGTTTCAGCACAGTTACTAACAGCATCAGTGAGATTTTTTGACATTTGGACTTTGCTCTCGACAGGGACAACCAAAATATTTCTTCATCCCTACATCTCAGAAATCCTGGAGAAAAGGGACTGAAACAGGAACTTTGGAGCATGGCCTCTTAGATGGAATTTCAGGTCTAAAAAGGGGGGGGGGGGGTTAGAAATTTGAAAGAAGTATTTTTTGATTTGAGGGATTAAGTTTGTCTGGAAATTTGAGATTTGGAGTCTTTTTCATAGTGAAGCAGATAATGTGTGTCCAAAATTTCAGATTACTGAAAAATAGCTCGAATTACCAAGATTAAAGTAAAATCCTCTAAGATTTGTGACAAAGCTCTTCCCTGCCTTGTTTCAACCTTTAACCAATTTTTGAGGACAGCAATGGGAAGAAAAGTGGAGTTTGAAATTGTATTAGAGATCACAATGATAAATCATTGTGTTGAACAGTCATGGAAAATTAATAATGGCTAGTTCATTGCTTTTGTATTTTGAGGATGAAAATATGACACGAACACCAAATATGATTACTCCTATGTTTAATCTTTTATGTAATGTTTCCAGTAGTTTGCATACTGGCATCAGTGCCCTGGACACTTTCCAGTTTGCCTGTATAATTGCATTCTGCTTACTGGCATTTTTGTCTACAATTTCAACTGCTTATGTTATTTATCATTTCCTGTTGTGCTGTGCTTCTATGGCCTACAACTAATTCTTTCATTTTGATTCAAAGTTTAAGTCATCCCTAGTGAGTGTCTGAGAGCAGGAGAAAGAAAAATTTGATTCTCTTTTGGAATTGCTAACAAACTAAATTCAGATGAGGAGTAATAAATGAAGTTGAAAGATGTGGGAGGATGGACATTCTCTGTAGTGTGCTTAAATGGTTACACAACTAAGAACAGAGTAGATTATGTTGAAGAGTTTCATGGTTTATTTTGAAAATAAAACAAACAAATAAATGAAAATATTTACACTTTCATCTCTTTAGAGTTCCTACCAGCTGTAGGAAGCATGTGGAAGTATATGGATAATGGAGGTTTTACCTGACAACCTGGCTCAAGTATAATAATAGACAACAGGAAAATTCAGGGATAGTCTTGAATAAAACAGGATTTCCATATGCTGGATAGGTCAGGGTAACACAAACAGGATAGATCTCTGAATACTTGCAGATTTAGGATTTATTATTTGTCTGTATCATACAAGCAATAAGAGACACAGGAAAACAACAAAACCCATGCAAAGCTAGATCAGAGACAAAAAACCACAGCTAATGCAAAGCCTTTTTCTAGATATTTTCACAACCAATAGTTTTCAAGAAAGTTTAGAGTCATGTAATTCTAGCAAATCAAAAACCGACCCACGTGGGTTTAGATTTAAACAATAAAACTTCTGTAAGCCTAAGAAAAAAACACACAATTATTAATTATTTAAAACNCTAGATCAGAGACAAAAAACCACAGCTAATGCAAAGCCTTTTTCTAGATATTTTCACAACCAATAGTTTTGAAGAAAGTTTAGAGTCATATAATTCTAGCAAATCAAAAAACGACCCACGTGGGTTTAGATTTAACAATAAAACTTCTGTAAGCCTAAGAAAAAAACACACAATTATTAATTATTTAAAACAGAAACTTTTTCTATCTTTGCAAAGCATATATCTAAGACTTTTTACATCCTGAACCAGCAATCAGTCCTTGTTCTTGTTCCCTATGATAGATATAAATGTATTCATTTTGTTCCTAATTTCTTTGTTTCCCATGGGAATGTATTGAGATTCCCAGCTATTCTTCAGCTTTTTGTCTACTTTCTGAGGCCTTTTTGCACCTTCTGAAGTCTTTTGCTTTTTAGATTCCCACATCAGTGTTACTGATATGGGCAGATATGAAATTCTGCGAATGAAGCATAAATATGCGAATGTGACAGGGCAAATACCTATTTATATGAAAAAAACTGAAGATATGTCTGTCTCTTTTTTTAAGAGTATTCTATGCCAGTTTTCCCCATAAAATATTATGACAGTGTATTGAAATGTACTACACTTTTCTAACTGCTTATGCAAGAATAGAATTTGGATTTAAGAATATTTAATATTATGGCATGGTAAGAATTAATTGATGCTGATGGAACAGGGAAAATCAACTACACAACTGATGGGCATAACCTAGATGCATGGAGTAACAATTTGCTGTGAGCAATCATTACTAAAAATCTAGAGACAAGAAGACTTTCAAGAGAAGAAGAGAAAAATACATGAAGAGGAGAAGTTAGTGGGGGAACAAAAATCCTGGATGACTTTGCTTCCTTTCCTAGGAAACTAAGGGTTTTAGCACTGATATTTTACCATGAGAATCTTTCATATTTTGTACTTTTCCACTTTCTGCTCTAATTATGGTAGCAAAAATTTCTGTCATCTGAAAACACTCAGAAGTTTATTCTAGAAGAGTATGACTTCCTGCTTAGTAGGAGCAGTACAGTGCACATGGTCTCCATGCCCAAAGGTTTACATAGGCTACCAGATCATTTCTCAAAGCCATTGGAGGAATCAGCTCTGCTTTGAAAAGTCATTTAGGATTTGGACTTGCTCTAGCCTATCAGTCATGTGCCTCTGGAAAAAAAGTGAAAATGTCCCTGCAAAATTTGTACCTTATGGGGAGATAACACTATGTAGAGTCTTTCTGTTCTCCGCTTGGTCCAATAGGAATCCAGATCCAATAACATTAGAAATCCTTCCTCTTCATACTTGCTTTTACCTAAAAAGTGAGTTGAGCAGGTTCTTGTGGAAGACCATTCACTTTATGGCCTCTCTTGGAGAAAAGGGATACCCTGTAAATGACACACAGACAAATACCTAAACATATTGCTATTATACGTTATGGTGTAATAAAGTATCTTGAACTTTATGCACTTATGAGTCTTTTACTTACATTGTTTTCAAAACTGCATCTAAATTATACCTTTACTATCATGAGCAAATCATACTGTATTGTCAAAAATGGAAAAGATCTCAATGAATCTCTATGCCTGCATTATTTCTATGGCTTTGGCTGTTATTGGCTTTCCAGGTGTACATTTGCATGCTTTCATCAAGCTAATTGATCCCTTCAAGAGGCAGCAAGGGTGGCTCACTCCACTGAGGGAAGGGAGCTAGGTGCTGAGGGTGACAGCAGACTGGCATCTAGACAGAATCCTGCACTCCCTAAATGAGAAGAGCAGAGAAGATCCAGTGGCTGGTGAGAGCCTATATCCCCAGACAATTTTTTTGTAACCAGCTACATCTGAGGAGAAGGCAGAGCGAGAAGCCAGTGCAGTCAGGCCAGGACACAGGCACAGCTGAATGGCTCAGGGGAGCACCTGGGGCAGGGACTGAGCTGGGATGAACTCCCAAGCCAAAGGGCTGGGAGGGCCTGGGTGAGCCCCAGATGAGGCTCCTCACAGCCCATCTTTGCAGGGCTCTGTGCATGGCTCTCCCTGGGCTGTGCTGTCTGTCCCAGCACTCACCTGCAGCAGCTCCAGATGAACACCCAGGAGTGAGGACTCATCCCCTACAGAGTCTTGGTGCACTGTGGGCTGTGACAGGTACACAGTGGCCTGTTGTGTGACTACTGAGGTTTGTCTTATGTGTGTTCTGCCTTGGTAGTTAGTAACTGTTGAAAAAGGGAATTAATTCCCTAGTAAATTCTAAGAAAAAAACAAAACAAAAATAACTCACCAGAAAACAAACAAGCAAACAAACCACCCCCAACAAAAACAGCAACCAAAAAACCAATACTAACAAAAACCCCAAAAAAAACCCAAAACAAAAATAAAGCAACAAAACCCCACAAATTTCCTTAAAGTAATAGCAAGAAAGGCAATTAAATATGTAATTAATCCGAACATTGAGGCAGTGGTGGGTCGCTGCAGCAACTGAGGCCATAATTGAGCAGATGAATATATTGCAAAATTCATAGCACTGTTTTGTCCCATTTTTAACTTTTATGAAACAAAAAGCCTCAAGAAGAAATTGATTTCAAGTACAGTGTATCTATTAATTTTTTTGGCTACTTCTTTCACTTTGTGACTATCCCAGTATCTATCATTATCCTCTCCAGCTCCACAGCTCTGATCCTCGGTTCTGGGCTGTGTCCATAAAAACAATTTAACCCACTCTGTATTGAATGTGATTTCCAGCTCATTCTTCACTTGTTCTTGCTCTCTTACTGCCTCCCTAAATGATCAGAAGGGTCAAAGGAAAAACCCTGTTTTTTTACAGTGGTTGGCAAATCTACATGTATTTGAGAGACTCAGTTCTGAGCTACATACTAAAGTTCATGCTCATCTGATACCAAATTTTTTGTCAGCTGCCTTAGGAAACCTTACTTCACAAGGCAAAATGGAAAGGAGAAAATTATGCAGAGGAAGGGAACAGCTGGTGCACTCCTACACATGTGCAAGAGCCCAGATGCACAAACATTTGGACCTGTAATTATAGAAGTTTGACAGCTTTAGTTCCTTGCAAGATTTAGTGTGAATGAAGACTGGTGAACCACACTGTCCTTAGAAACTGGTACATTGCTTGTACCACCTTTAAAAATACTGAAGATGGGTGGATAGGAGTGTAAATATTTTCACTAAAAATAAGAACACACATATATAGGTCAGTAAACCAACAGTAGCTCTGAACACTTGGATTTAATGATAAATTCTTAGTCTGTCTTTTGATTAACATAAGAAATTACAGCAAGCAAGAGGAACCAAGAAATCACAGCTGCTATTTCTGATCTTATGTTCACCCACCTCTCAGAAGTATTACAACATCTTGGAATTACATACAATTTATATTGTTGTCTCTATACTTTTTAAGTTCTTGGGGACTAGGACCTTCATCACAAGACTTCTTATTGTCATCGCAAGAGATGCTAAGAAATATGTATCTGTAATAGTTTAGGTGTTAAGGCTAAATAGGGATTTGCACTGTAGTATTGTGTCCTGGATCTTTACTGGTATATTTGAGCTGTCTTTTTGATAGTGGGAAATTAATAAATTATTACAGGATGAATGAAAATATTCTCATTATTATCCCTCATCTGGACTGGGTTCAGTGACTTTACAAATGTGCACTAAAACTAAATTACACACTATCATTAATTTAAGCTCTGTCTTGTTCATTGTGTATGTAAAGGTTAAAAGTTCCTACTTTTAACAAATCTACAAAATACCTTCATGGTATGAATATATTTCAAATCAGAAAGACTCTCTTGTCACAGTTCTTTGATAACTATTTACGGGAAGGATCTGGCACTTTTTCAGTTCAACTGTTTTTTTTTGGATTTTTTTTTCTTAATCTCTTATTTCAGCTTGGTTTGACTTTTTTATTTTTTTTTATTTTTTATTTTTTGAATGTACACAAGGTAGCCTTGATGAGAATTCCAGAAACTTGAAGTTCTTAATTAGATTTATTGATTTTTCAAGTTTTAAATCTCTAGAAAATATAGGTCTTTGATAGCCTATGCAGCATTAATGCATTAGATACCAAAAATTGTAATTTAAAAAGTAGCAATGGAAGTAGCTGCCATTTTCCCAGATACACTATGAAAATATCAGATAGCTTTGGGATATTATTCAAGTAATTTCTTCTACTAATTAAATCTAAATGCACAATCATTAAGGAATCTAAGAAGCCTTCTGA
>VXBR01009601.1:443104-455108 GCA_013400215.1 Cisticola juncidis | reverse complement strand
GGCGGAGGTTTCGCCCGCCCGCCCTCGGGAAGTTTTCCTTGGTCTCCTCTTGCTGTAGCCGAGCGGGTCGCGGCTCGGTCCTGCCCATTCGCCGGGGCTGTCGGCTGTAGCCTCCCCGAATCCCGGCCCTGCCGGTACCCAGGAGCCGGGACGATGCCAGGGCATCCATTCCGTCCCGTCTGAGGAAACATTTGCCTGGGTGAACGGTTCTGCAAAGCGCGTGTCTGTACGGGAGGCACGGCTGTCCTCCCGCACCCCTGCTCGGTGCACCCCGGCACGCTTCTGCTGCCAGGTTTGATCTCTGGCTCCTGAAAGGAACAGTCCTTGTTCTCTGCCATCCCGTCCCTCGGAACCCGAATAACTGTGGATCTGTATGCAGTCTAATAATTTGCAGAGATCAGAGTGTATCTCCAGCAGGAGATGATGGGACTTTAATTTCCGTCAGGGCTTTTGCGAGGTGCTCTGGGCACCCAGGAAGAGGCAGCAGGTGCTGCTGTTAGGCAGGTCACAGCACCCACGGGCTCGGTGGTGCTGCCGGCCCTTCAGCCCCTGCTCCCGGTGTTCCCCACCCAGTGCAGGGTGTTTGCTGTGCTGATGTAGAGCACTGAGTGCGTTCAGGCAAGGCCATGGGGCTTCTGCTGGGCATCAGCCTCGGGAAGCAGAGGGGCCTTGGCCTGGCCCCGGCTGCCTGTAGCTCACAGCAGGGGAAAGAACTCTGCCTTTGCCAGTGTGTCGGGGCATCCTGGTGGGTGGACGGGACAGCCTGTGGGGCTGCACCAAGCTCTCTTGCCCTCCGTCTTGACAGCGGTTTCCTGGCAGAGATGTCCCCAGTTCCAAGCAGGTCAGAGCTCAGCAGCAAGCAGGTGGGAAGTCGGTGTGGCATAGTGCTCGCTCCCAGCTCTGCTGGGGTCCTGGTAGCTGGGGCTCACGCCTTGAGAGGCAGCTCAAGCACTGTGTGGAGAGCGGTCTGCAGCACTGCTGCCCTGTGTCCTGCTGGGGTCACAGTGGACCCTGCAGCCAGCAATCCTTTGGTGCCAGTACTGGTGGCAGGTGACAGGAGTGTCATGACAGGCACAGGTGAAGCTCACGGAAGCTATTTCCCTCTCCTGAAGCTGTCCTGCAGCATGCCCTGTTCCTCCTACTCTTCAGAGAGTAGCTACAGCAATATCCTTCACCTGCTCTTGCCAGGTCTGTGTCGTTCCCACACCCCTCTCCATACATCAGGCACTGCCACCCCTCCTCACCCCCTAAAAGCCAGCAGCTGTGAGCATGGGCATATGGGGACAGTGGCAGGATGGGTGATGGAGCAGAATATGGGCGCTGGCTGAGCCCCTGGCTCAGAGGGGAGCTGCATGGGCTCAACACCCCCCAAATCCTGAGCTGGGCTCCTTCCCTGCATCCTTGTGTCTGTGACTGATCTGGGTTGTTTGCTTCCCCTGTGTGCTGTCAGCGTGGAAATGCGGGGCCGGGAGCCCCATGGACAGTGCAGAACTGAACCTGTGACACTACTCCTTTGCAAGGTTTGGGACACAGAGCCTGGCCTGAATGGACAGACCCTGCCTGGGGCATGTAGGAGCACCTGTGGACACTCAGAGTGGTGCTGATGCGGGAGGCAGGAGCTGTGTCCTCTCCCCTCACACTGTGGCACTGAGGGGCTGCAGCACCTTGCAGCCGAGCAGACAACCTCCCACCCTGAGCTATTGCTCAGTCTGGGATTCTCCATGTGAAGGAGCTTGTCTGTGACCAGGAGGGATGTAGGCTGTGGAGCGAGGTGGAGCAGCAGTGGGAGCTAGCCAGGTGAGCAGCACACTGCCCCGGGGTTGGCTCTGTCCGGATCGATGGAGAGATCACGCCAGAGCAGTGGAGCCTCCAAATTAGTTCAGTTAAAACAATTAAATGACACTTCCTTGGTTTTATTACCTTTTTTTTTTAACTGACAAATGTGCCAAAACTTAAGCACAGAGGCTGCTGAAGTATAAAACGTGGAATTGATTTTCCTCCTTGCAACTGGAGCAATTAAGTGTGGAGCAGGTCTAACCCACAGCAGGATAAGCTCCTGTCGCTCTGCCAAGAGCCTGGGAGCAGGAGGGCAGAGTGCTGCCAGTGGCCATGGCCCACTGAGGAAGGACAGAGTGGAGGCTGGGTCAGCAGATGTGGGGGCTGTGAGGGGTTGCAAGGGGCTGCCTGCCAGGACCCCAGAGTGGGGGGCTGTGCCTGCCCTGGCTGGAGCTGTCCTCCAGTTTCTAGCTGGGGAGAGCAGGTGCTGCCATGGTTGTGGAGGGCTGTGGTGGAGGGTGGTATCTGCAGGCTGCCCGGAGCACAGACCCTTGGAAAGGCAAAGGTAAAGCCATTCCCTCGTGTGAGTAGAGAGCCCCTGGCTGCTGAGTGCCAAGCCAGCTGTCTTTCCCTTGTGCCCCAGTGGGAGCCCAAGGGGAGAGACCAAGTTGGTCTTTGGTGCAGTTGCAAGTAGCATGAGAAGTGAGCCCCTTTGATGCTCCAGAAACATTGGTTACCATTTTATCACATTTCCCCCTGCCCTGGTATTTGTCTGACGCACAGCTAGCGGGAGGAGACACCCTGATCTGCCTCTCCAAATGTCATGCTTGTTCACAGCTGCTCTGGTGGTGCCTCTTGCCTTAGCTGCTGCCGTGGCCTGGAGCAGCCTCGGCTCCCCCATGCAGGGGGCTGGAGGGGCAGAGCCGGACCCTGCGCCCCCGGGCCGGGAGCCCACCCACCTCCTCCAGACCCAGAGCCCCCGCGCTGCTCCAGCTCCCGTCAGGCTCTGATCCACCTCATTAGCTACACATACACTACAGGAAAGATATTTTTAGCAAGGTCTGTTTTAAGACAACTGAAACCAAACAGCAGCTACTGGGGAATATCGATTCATTACCAATCCTGCACTAAATGTTCAATATTGAGCTTTTTCCTGCTGCAAGTAATGTGGGCCAATAACCTTCAATATTTTCCAGAACACAGGGAAGATGGTGTGATTTAAATTGCTGTTAACTTTGAGTAGTTTCTCTAATTGCAGCATCTGGGGATGCAGTTTTCCTCCTTAGGATTCCTGAGTGATCCTGTCAGATGCTCCAGAGTTATTTTCACTGAGAGGGGCTTTTCCTTGTGGCTGCAGCCTGGCTCCCACCCGTCCTGCTGGCTGCCACAGCTGAGCCCAGAGGCGGCGTTGGCACAGGGCAGAGCCCGCCTGGTTCTGCACGGACCCACCTGCCTGAATCCCCTGGTCCTGGGGATGGCACTTGGGCTAAGCTTGGCTTCCCCGTGAGCTGCTGTGACAGGTCCCTGGAGCACGGGCACTGCTGGAGCTCTGCCCCCTGCCCCTTCTCCCTGCCTCGCCCCGGGTTTGGGGTGTTCCAGGCGCTGCAGCAGCCCGGGGAGGGCGGCTGGAGCACCGTGCTGCCCGGGTAGCAGCGCTGCCGGCGGGGCATGGCTGTGTCCCCGGGGTGTGGGAGGGCAGGAGAGGAGGCGGCAGAGCCGCTGCAGTCGCTAATTGCTCCCGGCTAATGGCCGGGCTGGCGCGCACACAAATGGGAGCCCATTAGGCTTTGCCCTGCGACATGTTTGTGGGCTCTACTGACAGTGCTTTTGGGTAAAGTTAATTAGTGGGAAGAGAGGAAGGCAGCAGCTTCAAGGATGCTTTGAAATTTCCTTGGCTTCAGAGAGTGCCCTGGCTCTGGGGATCGGGCGTGGAACCCGTGGCAGAGACTCCTGCATGGGGCACTGCCCTGGCACTGCCGTGCCCGTGGCTGCCCAGGGACAGCAGCCCTGCCCCCGGGGTGGCCCAGGTGCTGCCAGGACCTCGCTGGGGCCAGCAGAGCTTCCCTCTCTGAGGAGCTGGGAGAGACACTGGAGATGAGCTCATGTGGGCTGTCTAGCCTTCGGCATTAAAGATGTGTATTCCAGCTCTATTCCTTCACCTTCTTTGTAAATGCTGCAGTTTGTTTTCACCTTTGCTTTGGAGGAAACAAATTCAGCTGGTGGCTTGGCACACCAGGGGCTTGGCTGACCTGTGAGGCTGGCGAGAAAAGGACACCAGGTCCTGGTGACCCTGGGTGTCCATGGTGGGGCCAGGGCTGGCCCCCAGTGTGTGCCCGGAGATGCCAGGGAGCAGGGGCCAGGGCTGAGTGACAGGGAGTGCCCAGGACCCGTTCCCGGGCTGGTGGGGGTTGTGCTTGGCTGTACTGTCCATTTGCCATGTGCACTCCCCTGGCACGGGGAGGTCACCAAGTGGCCCTGACACAGGCCACTACTGTGGGAATTGCTGCAGCAGCTGGGGCACATGCAGTGGTTTTAAAAATGAGTATTCAGTTGTGAAGTTCTACCTGTGGAAGGAGTTACCTTGGAAATGAGAAAGGGGCAGACCCCAGCCTGTGACCATGAGCAGAGAGCAGTGCCAGCAGGACTGAGAGCTGGGCTCTGTGCAGGCTGTGCAGGAAGCCCTTGTGTCCTGCTCCTTCCCGGCTCCACTGCCCTCAGAGCTGACCTTGGCCTTTGCCAGACCCTCCATCAGTGCTGAGCAGTTATTAAGGAAGGTGAGGGTCACACATAGGTGTGTGTCTGTGAAGGGCAATGGCAGCCTGCCCTTTGGAAAAGAATCTCTTGATTTAAAGGACACTGCAAATCTCTGGAGCATTTAAATGATTAAAAATGAATCAGCAACAAAGTTAATTACTGTGTTCGCTCTGCTTTTATGCATGGAAATGTCCCTCATTAGCTGTCTGCAAGCACCGGTGTAAATTCTTTGAACATAAACATTTATTAAAGGGAGCTGCTCCATCATTAAATCCTGGCTGCTACAGTGTGGGGTGGTGGCAGTGGGGCCCAGCCAGCTGCTGCCAGGCCTGGCTCTTGGGTGGTGTTTGTAGCTGTGGACGTGGTCTGTCCCTGCCCTGGAGATGCTCGGCATGGCAGTGCCCACGTTGGGCCAGCCGGTGCCAGCCCTGGGTGCTGCCCGCGTGTCAGGGAGGGGCTGCAGAGCTGCTGGGGATCCCCTCTGTCCCCTCAGCCCCTCACAGTCCTTGGCAGGGGGTGCAGCCCTTGGCCACGGCATCACTGCATCTGCCAGGACCCGTGATATCTCTCAGCCGGAGCTTTTTATTTTCGTCACACCTCAGTTTCTCACATGTTTAACCAGTTTTGCATAAACTTCCCAACACTACTAAAAGTAGCTTTGCTGGAGCTTTCCTCCAGCACTGCCATCCACTGTCCTGCTGAGCAGAGGTGCCAGGCAAGAGCTGATGGTGCTGTCAGCTGGGTGTGCACCCGTGGCACAGCATGGCATGGCGTGGCACGGCACGGTGCTGCTGTGAGCAGGGCTGGCTGTGCTTCCCGTGCTCATCTCCCAGCACATCAAGCTGGAGATGCTCACAGCCCACCCTTCTCTGCTGGTGACATCAGCTGGGAGAGGGGAAGCACAGAGCCCTCACCACAGGAGCTGGCACTCGGGGTTTTTTGCCAGATTAAACAGTTTGTTTTTGTGCCGCTGAGCAGATGGAGCCCAGGACCACACAGCCTCTGCACCCAGCGGGCTGCAGCAGGCAGGGACTGACCCAGAGCGCCGGGGCTGTGATGGGATTATCGGTGGGCACTGCCCTCCGCACTCTTATCTGCAATATCTCAATTGTTTGATGAGATTTTGTACAAATTCCTCCCTGGGAGAGTGTTTCACGCATGTTCGACATCAAAGCAGCACAGCCAGTGAGGGAGGCATGTTTCTTTAATGTGGGAGTGTTGTAGGGGCCGCAGGGTGCCCAAAGGCAGATTATAACAAAATTAATAATTCAGGGCTGGAAAGGTGCTGGTGAGGAGTTAACCCCTTCAGGGCGAGTCGCTGCCTTCGTGCTGCCACAGCCGGGTCAGGCTGTGTGTTCTGCTGCCCAGCACCTCTGGGGTGGAGGGCTGTGGGGCACAGCTGGGGCACACCAGGGTACAGCACTGCCCTGGGCTGTGCCCGTGTCCCCATGTCACTGACGTGGGCAAACACAACCTGCACATCTGGGCTGAAGGCAGTGTTAATGCCCATGTCAAATGGCACTAAAGGGCTTTAGGAACTGGGCAACTCCGGTGCAAGTAATCTCTAATTCATGAGGAATTAATGCTGTCCCTGCAGCCAGAGCAATGTGCTGAGTGAGTGCCCCAGCCACCCTCCCCCTGCCAGTGTCACTCGCACATCGCTGTCCCCATGCTGGCAGCAGCTGGCTCAGCACATGCCAGGACCCAGTGCCAAGGCCAGCTGGGGACATCAGCAGAGCCACAGGACATGTCCATGGGGCAGAGGAGCAGCTCCTGGGTGAGCCCTGGCCACGCGTCTGTGACACTGTGGGCCAGCACCAAGAACCCTCACAGCTCCCCGTGCGAGCCTGGGCCTTAAAGCTGTGTGACATGCTATTTGTATGCAAATAACCCTGTGGATGCAGAAGTCCAAAAATATTATTTTAAAGTCTGGTGTAATTAAGTTTGCCATGTATTTCCCTGTTCCTGCAGCCCTGGGGATCTTCTGTTAGTGGGAGAATGAATGCCTGGATGACATCTTTCCCCCTTGCATGGCTTCACTGGTGATTTATTTATCTGCCCGTGCTATGTTTTGTTGTCTCAGCAGTCTCCATTGCTCAGGAGCAGCAAACACTGGGAGTCCATTTAAAAAAAAAAACAACTCTTGTCTCATTTCAGTAATTTACTATGCAGAGGTTTTGTGTTTTACATAATGGATTAGGACCTGTAATTTCGTATTTTGAATGCATGGACCTAATAACTCACGTAATGAAAATCTAACAGGCTTGAGGATGAGCCATTAATGAAACAGCAGTTTTATGATTCTCCACGATATATTGTAATAGCGAATCACTTACGGAGCCGTCCTGTGCTGATTTATGATGAAACTTGTTTGTGATGTGGAGATAGAGCCATGTGCATGCAGTGAATTAGCACTTCCTGACAGTCATTAACCAATGGGAATCGTAATCGGGATTTATGGAGTTTGAAGCAGAGCAGTGGGAAAGGCCAGTTAAGCACCATCCATGCTCAGGTACCTCAGTGGACCAGCCTTTCTAATTTATGCTGACTAATTAGTTTGTTTTCTCTCAAATTAGGAAGCTGGTCAAGAATGTGTGAGGGTGTGTGGGATGGTGCCCTCGGCATGTGCCACCACTCCCCGCCGTGTCCTGGTCTTCCATTTCTGTCCTCTTGTCACACAGGGTGTTGTGGGCTGCTGTTGGCTCTCCTCCCAGTCAGGTGTTTCAGGAGCTGCTGGCCGTGGGCTGTGTTTTTGGGATGCTGGAGGTGCCCGGCCCCAGTCTCTGCACCGACCCAGCCTCAGAAGCCCTGGTAGAGTGGCACAGGCACGGCCCTGGCAGCTGTGCCAGGTTTGTGACATGGGTAACTCAGTGCCTTGTGCTCTCCAGTGGGACGGTGCAGACAGGGATGCTGGTGGGAATGGCTGCAGAGAGGGATGTTTGCTTTCCCTGGCTGCTGCTGGCCCCAAAGTCTCTGGGGCACCCAGGGCTCCAAGGCTGGTGGAGTGACTGCAGTACCAGTGCCAGGTCCCTGTGCAGGGGTGAGCACCCACTGCAGGGCCCAGCCAGGCAGACAGAGCCTGGGGTGGGCATTCTGGGGAGCCCACAGGGAGCTCCACAAGCTGAATTCGGGCTGTGCCTGCTCACACCACAGCAGCTGCTCGTGCCACACACAGGGTGCTGGTGCCACAGGGCACTGCTGGGGTGTGGATGCAGCAGAAGGGTGCTGGCCTCATCCTGGCTGCCAGAACTCCCTGTCCACTCCAGACAGGCATTCCCTGCCTGCTCCCCACCTGCTCCCTGCCTGCTGCAGCCAAGGGACCTCCAGTGCCATGAATCTGACTGCAGTGGATTTGATAGTTTACTCTAGTAATACAAGACCAGTTTATAAATCTTTCCATCCCATTAGTTTTTATTTGATTTGGATGTTCAGATGTCAAAGCAAATGATTTAATTAGTGCTAAGCTGGGCTGCAGGGATGCTGCATTTCCCCCGGTCTGGTGCTCCTTGCCTGGCCTGCAGCCCAGCTCCCAAAGCCAGAAACAGATGGGTGTACCCAGGAGCCCATTTGGAGCTCCTGGGCCTGGTCAGGTCCTGGTGGAGTGGGTGATGCCCTGGTGGGCACAAGCCCCACATCCCTGGACAGCCCCTTGCCCCAGCTCCCCCTGGCAGAGGGGCACAGCCCCCTAGGGCCTGCCCCTTGCTCCCCAAGGCTCCTGGTGGTGGTGGTGGTACAGCCGTCACATTCCTGCATCCTGGCACTGGACACACACATACTACTCTGTGTGGGGCTGCCGGTGCCCCCGTCCTCTGCCCAGGCCGTCCCCTGGGGCTGGGATGGACCTGGAAGTCATCCATGGCCTAGGTCCTGCACAGTGCTGCTGGAGAGATCTGTGCCTGCTGTGTCCCGCTGGGAGGGGACGGGTCACCGGCCCCATGGCGCAGTCACCGCCTCGTGGTGCCTGTTCCTGCCCCTCTTTACCATCACCTTCTGCTTCGCTTGCAGGAGCCTGATGCCACGAACCCTTGACAGCCAGATCACCGTGGAGAAGACTCCCAGCTACTTTGTCACCAAGGAGGCCCCGCGGCGCATCTTCAACATGTCCCGGGACACGAAGCTGATCGTGGTGGTGCGGAACCCGGTCACGCGCGCCATCTCGGACTACACGCAGACGCTCTCCAAGAAGCCCGACATCCCCACCTTCGAGGGGCTGACCTTCCGCAACCGCAGCCTGGGGCTGGTGGACACCTCCTGGAACGCCATCCGCATCGGCATGTACGCCGTGCACCTGCAGAGCTGGCTCCAGTACTTCCCTCTCTCGCAGATCCACTTCGTCAGCGGCGAGAAGCTGATCACGGACCCAGCGGGGGAGATGGGCAAAGTCCAGGACTTCCTGGGCATCAAACGGGTTATCACAGACAAGCACTTCTACTTCAACAAGACGAAAGGCTTCCCATGCCTGAAGAAGTCAGAGAGCAGCGGCTTGCCTCGCTGCCTGGGCAAGTCCAAGGGCAGGACTCACGTGCAGATAGACCCCGAGGTGATCGAGCAGCTTCGGGACTTTTATAGACCTTATAATATCAAATTCTATGAAACAGTCGGGCAGGACTTCAGGTGGGAGTAAGTCCGGGAGCAGAGCTGCAGTGACAAGAAGCTGCAGTCCTCTGTGAGGAGGGCCCAAGGGGCTGGAGCCAGCACCCCCCTCAGTCCATCCTGCCCAGAACTGGGAGCAGAGGCAGCCAAGGGGTTTCCCTGTCCCTTAGGGGTCTGCAGTGCTCCAGAGTGAACCAAGATGAGGAAGACTCAGAGTCCTGCTGCAGCCACCAAACTAAGGGATGAGAGCCCAGCAGCGCTGCCTGTCCCAGCGGGTCAACAGCGACGTGGCTTCCTCTGTGGGTTCTTTCTGCTCTTAGCACCACATGGTCCCCAGGGCCACCGTGATGGCCCCATCGTGCAGCCTGTGTTCAGGCTGCTCCAAAGCACATCCCTCTGTGTCCCAAGGCAGGTGGATGCTCCTGGACAGTGGCAGTGGGACTGCCCCTGCCAGGCTCCATCCTGGGCAGGCAGAGCTGCAGCCGCTCCACTTTGCCTTTGTCACTTGTGCGCCATGTGTACCCATGAGGACAGTGAGATGTATCTGCTTGACAAAGAAGTCTATGGAAAATGTTGTACTGATATTTTGTCCTGTGAATAAAGCACAGAATCCTGCTGTTACGGGTACTTTAGTGGCACTAGTTTCCTTGTTCAGCTTGTGATCCCTTCCTGTAAATAAAGTGGCTTCCACCAGTCCGTATGCATGGGCTGTTCTTAGGACAGGGCTGGGCAGCCCCGGGCAGAGCTGGGGAGCCATGGGGAGCCCCCACACCTGCAGGCAGGTGAGGGAACGGGCAGGGGCTCGGCCAGGGGCTCAGGTAGGACAGGAGGTCAGCCCAACATGACTGAGGGGACCTGTGGCACAGCCCTGCCATGCTCTGGCACGTGGCTGAGGATGTCTCAGAATGATGCGCAGTGGCCATGTGGGGATGCAGCACAGCACGGACCAGTGTGCAAGGCCTTACTGTGAGTGATTAGTAACCAGTGAGCTCTAATAGGAAAAAACTGGAGTTAATTAGTCGACACCTAAGAGAGCCCCGTCTGCATCTGTGCCACTGCCAGCCACAGGGGAAGACACAGCAGTGAGGGGACTGAGGCAGGTTTGGGCAGGTGGAGGGAGAGATGGGAATTAATGGCCATTGACAGGAAAATGGGATATTTGCTTGTATGATTTTTCCTTTAAAGGAGAAAAACATTCACAGCAAGACTCACAAATCCCAGCCTCGCAGTAGAAAAGCCATTTCCAATCCACTCCAAGGAGGCAGAAGGTGCCAGGTTAGATTGATCCTCCTGACAATACTGTATTAGTGGGAAATTAGAGCTGGAGCCTGAGGAAACTGCTGCGATATCAAACAATTACTTTACATTTGTCCTTACAAATGGAGGGAGCAGAAATGTGCTTAAATCAAGTATTAGCTTTCCAAAGGGTGAGCAAATGAGGGCGCAGGCAGGGCTGCACTGAAAATGTAGAGCACATTAGGAGCTCTTAAAAATGACTTAAAAAGCCCCAAGCAGGCAATCTGCATGCCAAGGAGGCAGGGCGGGCGTTTGATGAGGATGGAAGGGTTTGGTAAGGATGTGGAGTGGTGCTGCTCTGGTGACCTGATGCTGAGCAGAGGGGCTGCCAAAGGGAGCCCCCTGCTTGCCCAGCCTGGGTTCTCCCCACGCAGGGGACAGGGGACAGGGGACAGAGGCTCTGCTCTCAGGGCTGTCATGCCACTGTTCCCAGCCATCCCCCCACAGCAGGGCCCCGGCTGCCCCCACAGCATGGCCACTGCTGCTCTGAGCCGTGTTTTGATGGGTTCACTCAGGCCTGAACCCCAGAGAGCAGCTGTTTAATATTTATCAGCTCATAAATAATTAAACATAATGAATGTGATTTAAGTAGTCCCTGATCCTGCTCATGCTGAAGAGCTCTTGAGATGAGCTGGGCCAAGGGAATCCTTCACTGGCCCGTTCATATCACTGGCGTGTGCCCTGCCCAGGAAGAGCAGAGCTGCTGGGACATCCATAGGAGTCACAGCACCGCTCCTGCCTCTCCTCCTTAAATGGTCCCCTCCCCACTGGGACTGTCCCAGGACCTCCCAGTCAAGGATCTTGTCTTTGACTTGTCCCAGTTACTCACCCTGCCTGTCTCCTGATGAGGACACCCTGACCCAGGTGGGAGCTGCCCTGGGAGCACCACGACTCCGGTGTCTCCCCATGGTCACTGGACCAGTAAATTCAGTCCTGGTATTTCCAGGTGCACAAGGAGCATTGCTATTCCTCTGACCAAGGTAGGATCACAGCACTGTGAGCACCGAGAAAATTTGATTAACTTCTTGTTAAGTTAATATGATTCAGTGTCACAGCTGGGTCCGTGTTTACTGGCAGCAGGCAGAGTCCTGGGAGTGGCTGTGAGGGACTCCCAGCCCTGTCCCCTGTCCCTGTCCACTGCAATGCTCAGCAGTGTGCTCCTAACACACCTTCCACGCACACACAGTGGGCAGCAAATAAATACAATCATTAGCAGAAACCTGCAGCCCCTCGGAGATGCTGGATGCTCAGGGGCAGCTGGGATTCAGATACATTCAAGTAGGTCACATTTCCTGCTATTATTTCATCAGGCTGCAGCAAGGAACAGGAACACGGGGCCGGTGTGACTCAGGGCTCTGTATGGGCACAGCTGGGTTAGGTTAGGGCATCCCAGTGATGCCAGGACTGGCCTGCCCGGACAGCACAGAGACACGGGGATGTCCCTAGTGCCAGCTCTGTGCCGCGGTGCCCCCGGCGCTGCAGGCTCCCCTCCACCACACAGCTCACCAACAGGCTCCGGGGCTGCGCTGCCAGCCCACCCCTTCCCCACAGAACCTGTCCGGGAAAGTCGTGCCCGGTGCCAGCA
>VXBR01009601.1:401187-434788 GCA_013400215.1 Cisticola juncidis | reverse complement strand
TCCGGCCGAGAGCCCCCCGAGCCCGGCCCGGGCACTGCCGAGAGCCCCCCGAGCCCGGCCCGGGCACGGCCGAGGGCTCCCCAGGGCAGCCAGCAGCCCCTCCCCGGGGCAGAACCGGCAGCAGCGCACCCGCAGCTCCCCCCTCGTCCCAGCCCTCCGAGCTCCCCCGGCTCCCCCAGCTGTGGCACGGAGCAGCAGAAATAAGCTGGGAACCACTCAGGTGATGTCACATCTATCTAACAAGTTTCCAAATGAAAACTAGCATTTGGACTTACTGCGTTCAGGCACAAAATTTGATTACATTTTTCTACAGCTGTAAATCTGCTTTCCTTTCTGCAACATTATTATTAAAGCCGGTATTGAATTGGTGGTGTGATACGTAAAATTTCAATCCTGGCTTTGACATTCCAGGAAGTTAAAAACCAATTACAGTGTGTGCTTTGCCTCAGGACAGAATGAATCATTGAACACAGCCACTTCACCGAGAGAAATTAAAGGCTGAAGCAGCAACATGGGGAAGGTATTACGTTAAAAATCAAAGGTCAATTAAAGAAAAACTGAGTCTATTTTATTTTTAATATTTTGCTTACATTTTCATTCCTTTCTGATGAACAAGGAGCCAAATAAACCTGCACTTGTATTTATTTGCCATGTAATAAATCCAGGCTGAAGCTGGTTTCAGGAGCTGAGAAGAAACATTGAGGTGATAAAAACCCCCAATAACTAGCATTAATCTCCCAGTAACGAAGCCAGCACAGCAACAGGGCAGCACCTGCCCTCCCTGCAGTGGTGGCTGTCCCCACAGCAGAGCAAGGGGCACCCAGGGGACAATGTCCCATCACCATCCTCTGAGCCTACAGGGCCTCCTTTTAGCCCAAGCTTGGCTGTGCACACAGGGACGGGCAGCACCAACTGCAAAAGGTGTGAAAGGGTCCAAGGCAGCCCCGTGGAGTCCGAAGAGCTTCGCGTCCCACAGCCAGCACCTTGCCGGGGACGCTGGAGCCCGCCGGGATGCACGGAGTGGGGAAGCACGGCACGTCCCGGTGGCACGACCGGCCCTACCACACAAATCATTCACAAATGAGTGAAGCACCCGCATCTGCCTCCCTGAGACCTGCAGAGGCGATGTCACAGCCCAGGAGCCCATCCGGCACCGGCAGGAGCCACCACCGAGCTCCTCCTAAGCAGGCGTGGCAGGAGCTCCGATTCCATGGGCAGGATCGGCGCCACCCGGCCAAGGGCAGGGATGTCCCGGTGTCCCCAGAGCAGCGAGCGGGGCACTGGGCTATCTCCAGGCTGGGGTAGAAGGTGCTGACCCCTCTTGGAACACAGATCGCTTGTACTTGCCTTGCTCGGCAGCAGCCTGTCAGCGCAGATGCCTTCAACATGAGCTCTAATAGATAATCCACACCTTGAAATGCAGTCTATCATCTGCTCGTTACCTTCAATAGATCATTTCGCAAAATATTAAAATGCTTAAAGACTGTCACAGGGCCTCCGGGAACTGCTTTGCAATGCGCACACCCTCTCTGCCACAGGAGCAAAGGGATTCCCGGGAGCACAGCTTTATTTACAGTCTGGAGCACAGCGCTGTGGAGGCGCTGGGCGAGCCCCTCCGGCCCCCGCTGCCGCTGCCGCGACAATGTGACCCGGCTCTGGAAGCTCATTAAGGCTGTTAGGAAATGCACCCGCGTCCTCCAGGGAGCCGGTTCCGCAAGATTAAAAACGGGAGCGTTCTGCGGAGCACTCACATCCACACGGAGTGCGAGCCACAGGGAGACAGCGAGCTAATGCATTCCCAGACAATTTAGACTCATTTCAATAAAACCACAATTAGGCAGCAGCAAGTGGCGGTGGAGCAGCTGGTACAGCACCAGGACACCCAGCACAACACGCCCCGGCGCTGCGTGACACAGACAGCGCCGTGTGCCCGTCTGCAGGCTGCGAGCATCGGGAGCTCAGAGCTCCTCCCGCCTGGAGCTGGGCTCCGAGTGCCTCCGACTCCCGGGGACCTGCTCCCCAGGGACCCCAGGGACCCCAGGGACCCCAGGGACCCAAACCTGCAGGAACACACCAGCGGCGTAAAGACCTCTAGTCTGGGAATCCACAACCCGCCTCACTCCACAAAGCCAGCAGCATCCATCACCAGAGCCCCACGGGGGACTGAGGAAGCTGGAGCAAGGAGGACGGGAAAGAGTTGGGGAGGTTGCCCAGCACTAGAGCCCTCCAGGCCCAGCAGGCTCCTGCCACCCCCAGCCCCAGCCCAGCCTGCTGCCCCCCGCTCCTGTCACCCACAGCAGTGAGACCAAGCTCCCGGCAGGAGGGGACATGTTATGGACTCAGGTCCTGTGGGGTCAGGGGACCCCAGCCAGACTCTCAGCCACCATGGGAACGGGCACAGGAGATGAGAAAGGAGACCCCCACATCTCCAAGAGGCCCTCAGGCCTCTCCTGCCCACGACGGAGCCCAGCCCAAGAGGTTTCTAATGGTCACCTTCCCCCAACAGCCCCTCTGTCCCTGACTGAGGACCCGCTGTCAAGTGGAAAATCCACCTTGGAATCAGCCGGAGGCTGATGTCACCATTTCTTATTAAAAGCTGGGTTTTTGCTCTACGATGAACTAGTTTTATGTTCCCATAAATTGCCAACAGTTAGCCAGATCCCCACAGAGCAGGATCGATACCTGGCTGAGGGGAAAAAGTGCTGAGGAAGGAAAAGCAATACTCCAATTAGAGCAAAATTTAGGAGTCCAGGGGTAGGGGTGACAGTGCCTAATGTGTTACAATTTATTCACAGCCTCCCAAAGCTTGGGGTTTGCTCTGGCTCTCAGAGGCACGCACGTGTCCCACCAGGCAGCAGCAGGGAGTCACACATTCACTCTGTGCACCCTCAGTAACCATTCCCATGGCTGGCATCTCCAGCCAAACACAAGGTGCTCTTGGCTCCTCTGATTCATCCATCAGCAGGGGAGCTCCACTGGTGCCCCCTGAGCTGGCAGCAGCCACCCTACAGCACATGGGACAGGCGACAGCCAACCCCAGAGCAGGCTCTGGGGACACAGGGACCAAGGGGACACCTGATACACCCCACCGGTGCTTCTCAGGGACAGCCCCCTCCCCAGGGTGTCAGAAACCTGTGCCCAGCTCTGCAGTAGTCTAATCCCAGTTAAACACAGCATAATCCCAGCCTAGGAGCGACATCGGGAGCCCCAACCCTGTGCTCCCCTCCTGACCCCACTCCAAGCCCTGTCCTGCCCTCCCATGCACCAAGTGCCTGCCACAGACCCTCAGAAAGGGAGAGGCAACAGAATTGATCTCTCGGAGATCAAAGTTCCCAAGTGTTTTCCACGGACCTCTCACCCCCCTCCCAGGTGGGCTGGACGATGGCAGTGGGCTCTGTTAAATCCTGTGGCCAGAAAAACCCAGATGGATTGGAGAAATGTTGGCAAATATAATAAACACAAGTACATTAACTCTAATTCTGCGAAGTCTTTGGCTATATTAATCTCTCTTTAATGTAATCACCTATAAATAAATGATGACCCCATGATTTAATACTACATCTGCCACCCCCATTTCTGCACAAGATGTGAAGCAGTGCCTCTGGTACGTGGTAGGGGTGGCACTTGTGTGCGTGACTGACCAGGGCAGCAGCCAGTGCCCAGAGGCTCAGCTGCAGCTCACCATTCCCAGGAGGATGGATGGAAACACAGACCAAGGCTTCATGGCATGGCCTGGCAGGGGCTATGCATGCCCCAAGGCCCTTGTGGGCAAGGAGTGATGCAGCACAGCTGTTCATAAACAAAACCACATCACCATTTCTGTAACCACCACCACACAAGGAGAGATCAGGACAACCCATCTGGAGACTTGGGGAAGGGGGCTTCACTGACAACTTCCACTTAGGTGAGCACCAAAGGGGCACGGGGCACACACTGAAAACGCTGCTCACCTGTGCAACAGTCCCCCCCTGCAAAAATATGCACGGAGGAGAGAGAAAAAGAACCCTTGAGAATCAAAAATTGTGTTGAAAGGCGAGTTTGTGAAGCCCAGCCCAGCCCCTGATGCACTGATCTGAGGGCTCACTGGAGCAGGAAAATCCCAGTCCACAGTGGAAAGGGCCCCAGCCACGGGGGACACACCATCTTCCAGTCTTCTGCCCAGAGGACACCCAGGACTGCCAAAGCCTTTTGTGCCCCGTTTGCCCTGAGACTGGGCAGCCCAGCAGGGGCTGGTGTCTGCAGTGGGGCAGCTCTCCCAGCCTAGGGGTGGGTCACATGGAAACAATCCACCGAGGACAGAGGTTTTCCAGTCACGACCCAGAGGCAGCAGCCTGTTCTCCTTCTGCCTTGCTCCATCCTCATCCTCGCCGGCTGAGACAGGTGGCAGCAGGAGCAGCCCATCCACACTCCCATCTGGCAGCCACACTCTCCTCTGTCTGAAGCCACTGCTGCACACCCTGCTAAAGGAAAAATAGTCTTTAATTAGGACAGAGCTGGAAGAGCTTCAAGCCTGCAGCGTCTGGTGATGGCAGAAGCCCCTCAGGCCACCCCTGCCCTCAATACCTTGGCCATGTTGTAGGATGGGGTGGGCTGAGGGTCTCCTGGAGGTGTGAGGATCTGGCTGGGGGTCTCCTGGCCCCAAATGCCATAGGACCTGGGTCCATGTGTCCCTCCTGTCTGCAGCTTGGCCTCACTGCTGTGGGTGGCAGTGGGCACGGATGGGGCTGGGGATAGCAGGGGACTGCTCTGGTGCTGAGAAGGGGGGCTGAGCCCTGACACGAGGCAGGGATGGATGGGCAGGGAAGACTCTCACCTCTGCCTGAGCAGGTGTGAGCCCTCAGACTCCAAAGAGGACCCAGATCACATCCCCTGCCCTGGGGCTCACAAACTCACCAGCACTCGGCTCTGGTGCAGATCCCACACCCACTCTCGGGACCGTGGCCGAGCAGCGCAGACCTGGACTGAGGGTCTGTGGAGAGAGAAGCATCAGGAACAACAGGGGAAGGAGGAGCCCGTGTCCCCCTCCCCAGCACAGCCAGGCCTCTGGGTTTGCTTTCCCCACAGGAACCCTGGGCAGACAGGGAAGCTCCCAACCCCGTGCCCAGGGCAGGAACACAGCAAGGCTGAAGCCTGCAGCCTGGAAAAACGCTCACTCAGGCAGGATGCCTAGTAATAAATTTATTGTATTTTATTACATATTCCCCTTTTTGCACTTAATTCCAATTCCTCATATTCAAACTCTTCTTTCTGAAAGAAAATGATTTTTAACATAAAAATATAAATTCTGCATATTAAAAGTGCATACACCTCGAATAATAAAACATACAAATAAATAATAAAAGGCATTGACACAGTCTCATGCAGTTGTCCTCAAATAATTTAAAATTTATGGTACAATGTTCAACCCCAAGTAGACAGCCTGCTTTCCAATTACTGTACAGGTCAAAAACATTAAAATACAGAGGAGAATATCAAAGGTGTGGGAAAGCCCCACGTCCCTGTACCAGGTACAGTGATGTGACATGCAATTTGAGAACTGTAGATATTCCAGTGTAAAATCTGACATCTTGTCCAGAAGAGAAACTGCATTTGCAACAGGACTTAAAATTCAATTTTAACCAATGGTGAGGCACAGGTGGTGAGCAAATCTGTACAAATTCATACTTGGAAGGCCACAGGACAATAATGGAGCCCCTCGTGGCCTGGATTCCCTTGTGTTACCCTACCCAAGGCAATGTAGCACCTCCAGAGGGGTTATTGCACTCACAAATGCCACGAGCCTGAGGCCGGCGCGTGTGCGCTGCGGGGCTGAGTGAGCCGGGACTGGTGGTGACACTTAGTTTTAATCTGTGTCTTTTAAAAAACACCATTTGCAGATAAATTGAGTGCTATCACCTTTAAAAAAATAGAGTCCCTAAGCCTCTAGATCTAACACAGACATTGTGCAAGTCTTCAGGTGCTTTTCTTTTACAAAATAAAGCTTTTAATAGTAACTGCTTTACGATGCTTTTGTTGAGAAAACCATGTAGGACTTTCATCTCACCACAGATTAAAACTAAATTTCAGTTCCCTCCACAGGTATCATTAGATACTGCCAAATTCTTTTGGATTAGTAGGCAAATGACAAAGATTCAAAAAAACCCAAACCAAACTAAAATTTAAAAAAACCAACACCCAACAGTAAAATTATTTGGAATGTTGTTTCCAAACCCTCTCCATGACCTAGAGGAGGGCACCACACCTGCAGAGCCAAGAACCAGGAGGAGTTCTGGGACCTGCATGAAGCCCGGGCCAGCCCTCGCAGGGTGCCCTGGCCATGCGGCACACACGCTGCCCCTGTCCAAGAGGACACAACTCAAACCCTGGCACCACGGGGTCCTGGAGCATGGACAGGCAGCCCAGCAGCTCCCCCAGAAGGCAGGCAAAGCCCCAAGACCAGTCTGGGCAGCTGGAGGCCAGCTGGGAAGCGCTCCCCTCACAAGGACACTCACACAGCTCTGTGTGCCTGCACGGCCCCAGGCGCCTGCTGCCCCTCCTCACAGCCCCTGACATTACATGCAGTGGCAGGCTCCAGCCCTGAGCAGGCTGCCCTGCAAACAAAAGGAAAAACAACACAAAATAGAAATCAGTTTGTTCTCACTTCCCTGCTCCAATCCCTCTAACCTTACATTACGCTCCAGCCTTGTCAGTAACGCAGAATCCTGCAAAGGAAAGAGTCCGAGATGTGCAAAGGAAGCAGAACCCAGGGACATGCTCCTGTGTGCCAGCAGCAGCTGCGCCGCGGCAGCAGCACAGGCTGCGAGCGGGGCTCCGGAGCGGCTCCAGGCCGAGCACGGCCACGGCCGGGCGAGAGGCTTGCATAGTTAGTAGGGACATGCATGGGGACAGCACGGCCATGCAAGCTGCCTCGCACTGAGCAAAGTGGCTGGTCATGCTCAAGTTTCAGCTTCAGAAAGCAAAACCCCTGCAGCGACAGCGGATGAGGGCACTTGCAGTGGGAGAAGTGCAATTAAGCTGCTAGCTTTCTATCCTAAGCATCTTGTTTTTATTAATCCATATTTGATAAGTCTGAAAGGGTTAACAATTTACACAACCAAAGTGAGACACAAGTTACAAAGAACTGCAGGCACCAAATTGTCTATCAAATGTGATTAATACAAATAAAAGGTGCCTCTTCAATACACGTCATTGAAAATGTGCTTATAACTTGACTACTACTAAACACTATCCAAAAGACATAGCCCAAAAAGGGTAAAAAAAAGTCTCTAGGTGACTTCTGTAGGAATTGAGCACTGGAATGAAGGCGCTGCTCTCCTGCGCCCAGCGGGCCAATTCCAGGAGCAGGGGCAAGTGGCAGACCAGGGACGTGGGGTGAAACACAAGTCACGCTCCAGGCGACTCCAACCCAAAGCCAACTGGAAACGCTACCTGAGCGCCTGCTTTGCCTCAGAGATCACCTGTTTGGGAGACTCCCCCTCCCCAGGCACTTCCCATCACCCTGAGGCATAACTTTGCTTCCAAGAGCTTGGCAGGAAGGTCCCAGACCCCGCCATTCCAGGACAGGCTGGGCAGGACAGAGCTGGCAGCAGCTGCTCCCATCACACTCAGATGCCCATGAGACTCAGGTCCTACATGCCACCACCCAGGGGAGGTGCAGGTCCCTGGGCAGCAGCAGCCTCTGGGAGATGGCAGAACCCACCTCCCCTACAACCAAGAGTGCTTCTGATGCCAACAGGAATTTTAAGACATGACCATGTACATGCAGCTGCTCCAGAACAGCCTCAAGCCATTGCTGCCTGAAGGATCCATATGCAAAGCCACAGTGGTGTTGGCATCTACGACTTGGCAGATCCCTCTCCTGAGTGCTCCCTGGTACAATGCCACATCCTGGCAGCTGGACAACACAATACCATGGACAGGAGTTCCTACACATGAAAGGGACAAGAGAAATCTGCTTTAAAGCAAGGAGAGAAGACTGATGACTTTTCCCCAAATCCCTTTAAGTAGGGCCTGTAATAACCTACATTCCATTTCAGAAACATTTATCTACTTCACTGATGGAGTCATGACTATAACAGCAACAAGGCTTTGACTAACACTCCCAGTGAACAGCATTTCCCAGACGCACACCCTTCAACCCTCTCCTGTGCAAGGAAGCTCATTTACTACTGCAGGTGTGTGACACCAGCATGTGACATGAGTGGCTGCTCCCAAGGGCCCCGATGCAGAGCGGACACAGACCCGGAGCAGGGGCCGCACTCCCCACAGACTGCACGCACACGCTTTGACCTTTTGCCTGGTGTGTGCCTCATGTCCCACATGAACTCTGGTTCCCCCTGGAAAGTCAAAGCACTTTGCCTGAGGACACCCCAAGCCAAGCCCTCCTGAGCAGAAAACCCACCAGAGGAGCAGCATCCCACCTGCTCAGAGACAAGGGTACTGTCAGGGCAGCCCCTCCTGCCTACTCACACTCTGCAGAGCCAGGAGCCAGCTAGGAGCCTGTGCACCAGAGCTGCCATTCCAGAGGGACAGAGAAATCCAGTCTGGCAGCATAAAGAGAGCAGATAGTGCTGGAGCTGGCAGCAATTAGCATCAGGAATTATGGAAAATGTGCAGAAAGAGAGTGAGACTGGCATCTCATGGGATTGCAGAGGTTCAACTACTTTTATCAGCTGCTGGAATACCAGGACCTCCATGTCCCTTCTACTCTAATGAGAGCTCCAAGGACCGTTGTCTTGCTCCAGACACAAACACTGAACTGGTGTTCAGCTGAAACATGGGTTTGGACATGGCTTCAAATTCCTTTCAGTCAGGCATGCAGCACGGGAGCAAAACCACCTCAAAACCCACACATCAGCTTCCAGTTTAAACTCCTTCACTGAGTGATGACATGGAAAAAAAAGTCATTTGATAAAAATAATCTTTCACAAATGTCCATGGCAAAATGCACAGAGAGTAGTTCTGTCTATTATAAGAGCCCAAACCAAGTCAGCATAAGCCATCAGAATTACATTCTTGCTAGAAGAGTTGTTACAAGAGAAGAGCCAACACAGTGTAAGACCTTAATACAGATAAAACCTTAAACAAATATTTCAACATCAACATTTCAGGGAGTAATTTAAGTACTGCAATGTGAAGCAAGTCTTATCTGCTCTGCTGGATATAACAGAAAATAATCCAAGAATAATCCAAGTCATACATTTCAGAAGCAAGCAATGCAATCTTTGCGTCTTGTTGCTGCAATAAATGAGACTGAAACAATGCCCGGGCAAGGGAATGCATTGAGGGGACAGTTATGTTGGGGCTGGAACATCAGGGCATTACACGTGCAGGCTGTGGGCACTGCTGGGGCACGTGGAGGGGATGCAGCAGGACATCACCAGGGCACTGCAAGGGTTCCATCGCAGGCGGGCTCAAACCCACACACCGAGCCCAGCTCGATGGCACACCCAGCTCAGCCCCACACACACTCCCAGGAGCCAGCTACCCCCCAGCCTTCCCTCCCAAGCTTGCTGCAGGTGTGTGGTGAGCAGAGGACTGATCATGGAGCAGCAAGGTGCCCAGCAGACCTGCGGGGACAAGGCCACCTGCAGGGCAAGCAGCACCTCAGCAAGGGAGGTGACACCGTCCCGTTTGTTATGCTGATGGGACAGAGCACACATGTCCCTGTCCCCAAGCTGTGCCCAGAGAAGCTCTGCCATTGGACTGGACAGGCACAGACCTCGCTCAGCAGAGAGTGTGCCCAGCACACTGCCCAGCTCATGACAACCTACATGACAGGCTGTGGACATAAAGGATATGCAGCACATCAATAAAAACTCATGGAATTTTAAAGAAAAGATTACACCACATATATGTAAAAGGATTTAGAAATCCACCTTAAGAGGAACCTTAGAGAACTTGAGGAATCTCCCCTGTAAGAAGGGCGTGTAAACAAAGACATCAGTAGATGTGGTGTTCTGACCCTGATGGAGGCTGTCATCCAAACAAGAAGGGGAACGTTCCACTGAGGGATATGTGGCAGCCAGACCCATGGGGAAGGGACAAGCATGCCGAAAGGAAGAACATACAGCGCTCTGGAAAACAGGAAAACTGCTCTGGGGGTTTGGGTACAGCCCCTCCAACCCACACAAAGGGGCCTGCCAAAGCACGCTCAGAGAGGGCAGGACGACACTTGATCTAAACATCACCCCTAGAGATAATGGAGGCTTAATTACACCACTATGATAAGGGTCTGAGCACATTAGAAAATGCTTCCCAGGAGTTTGAACAGGGGCATCCTGACAGCATCACGGCCATCCAGGTGTGTAGACATAACTCTCCCATGGCACTGCTTCCACAGGACGAGCTGGCCAGCAGCTGCTGCCCAGGGATTTCTTCTGTTGTTCAGCACAGCATTTCAGAAGAAAGTAGTTAAACATGACAGGGTAGAGGTTGCCTAAGGTATGGACAAAGCAAAACCCTTCATAGACACAGCAACAAAAACTGCAGGTTACATTTCAAACTTCCTGGTGTTGGATGCAAAAATTAAATCTATTACACAGATGCACACAGAGACACACAGGTACCTTTCTGTCCGTCACTAATGCTAGTCCCTCCTATACTGGCTGAGTATATACCTGAGAAACAACATTAGTGTTGAAATATTGCCCTTTAGAAAGCTTGAAAATGGAGGGGAGCAGGGAGAGAGAGTTGAGAGCAGAAAGAAGCGACAGTCTTTCCAGTTTCCTTCGCATCCTCCACAGCTCAGAACAAGGCCATACACCAGTGTGGACACAGCCCACTCAGAACAAGACCAAAGGAATATCAGTTCACAGCTCTACAAAGCACACTAGTGTCAGTACAACTGGGGTTCAGGTCCCAACCCTCAAATCTGAAGAAAGTTGTTGCACTTTCGACAGAGACTCCTGTACAAGTGCTATGGGACAGCTGCATTCATGTTCAACAATGACTCCAGCTAGGCTACTTGCACCAGTGCTGGCTGCCTGTGGCTATTTGGTTTGATGGCAGAATCAAAGGCGCTTTAACAACTTGCAGTTAACTTCTCCTCAAAACATACATTAGGCACATGAACAAAAAAAACAAGAGCTCAGAATAAATTAGCTTCTCAGCAGAAGAAAAGACACCTGGATTGCAGCATTTCACTGAGGTTCCAGAGAAGGCCGTACAGACACCTGCATGCTGGAAGGTAATTTTTTCAGCGGCTTGTCAGCAGACTGCTTGCCACTGGAAGGAGGAGACTGGACTCCGGGATCTAGCTGGGAAGACTTGGACTTGCGACTGGATAGCAGAGAATGTTTGTTAGATGTGGCATCTTTCGAGACAAGTTTTTCTTTTGTAGTAATGTTGGCATTCGTTTGAGAGGCTGGTGGGACACCACCTTTCTCTGGTTTGTCCTCTAGCACATTTTTACTGCCTGACTTGGAACTGACACTCCCAGTCTTTTTTGAAAGCATTGTTGTCTTCCCCAGGTCTGCCGATCTCCGTGTCTCCTTCTGCCTTAAGGCTGATTTAAAGAAAGACAAACCCTTCTCTTCTGACTTGCTGTCCCTCTTCAACCCAGAACGTGCCGCAGCGTTTGGGGAGCGCAGGTTGGCCATGGAGGAGCTGCGCACGTGCTTGCTGTCCACCGCCCTGCTGTCGCTCCGGGAGTGGCTGATCCGCGGCGAGCTCGTCCTGGAGCTGCTGGTCACGCTCGTCTTATCCGACCCCAGACTGACCTTGGAGCCCTCCCTGCTGAGGCTGCGGTCCGAAGTCCGGCTCTTCCCAGAGGAAGGGCCCTTAGTCAATGAGCCTGATGGGGTTTTCTTGGCAGCTGTGGAAGATGGAGAAGAACCTGACTTCTGCTTCTGTTGAGCTGATGGGACAGATGCCTCCAGGGGCTTTGTGCTGTGGTCCTTCCTAGCCTGCGTGGGAGCAGGAGACCCGTGTCGCCCGATGACCCTAGAAGAGTCTGTCTTACTCCTAGACCGGGAAGCTTTCTGAGAACTCTTCAGCGGAGGAGAAGAGTGAGAGACTTTGGTCTCTTGGGTAGCTAAGACTGTCCTTCCCTTCCTCAAACTTTTATCTGGCTCAGAAGCTCCTTTGGAGCTGTGACCCTTTTTAGGGGTGTCATGTGCCTTCTCTGCAGCCAGTCCTGTCCCAGCTGGGGCTTTCACCTCCTTCACTGGGGAGCTGTCCACAGAATCACTCTGATCAACAAAGGCGATTTGATTGTTGTTATCAAATGGGTCCAGAGCAGGGTGACTCCTGTCTGGCTGCACAGAGCTTTTACCATACCCATCTGAAAGGTCTGAGCTAGATGTCCTCACAACGGACTCTTCCCTGAATGCCCCTTCCATGACAGCCAAGGGGGCTCTGCGAGCTGTCCTGTGCTCTCGCCGACTGCTGTCACAGGGCTCCAAGTAGCTGCTAGAGAGATTCCTCAGGCTGCCAAAGCATGAAGTGGAGACTTTATCATCAGCAGCTTCCCCAATCTTCTCCAGAGTGGAAGCAGAAGTATGCACTGGGGAATCTCCAGAGAAGCGTGATGGGGAGTTGGAGCGGAACTGCAGTTTTGCAGAGAGCGACCACGAGGGCCTGACACCATTTTCACTCACTGCCAGTGGGCTGGTGACAGAGGATCTGGATGACAAGCTCTGACGTTGGACACTCCTTACAAATGGTCGAGTTGAAAATCCTCCTGCAGAGAAAGCCAGTGACAGTCTCAATGGGAAAGCCAAGGCTGCAGCTGGTTTACCCCACCCACTCACATTTCCCCACGAGAGCCAAGCAGCCCACCCACACCACACTATGTCTCTCTCCATGCAGGCTGCAGGCACAGCTTCTTGCACAAAAGCTGAATGAGGAATCCAACAACTGTTATTTGCTAGGGTTAACCCAGGAGTAACTCTCTAAAGCCTCTAACTGATAACTCAGATTCTTCTCTCATCCCTGAACAGCACATCAAACACCAGGTTTGCACCTCAAAAGTCCTTGAAACTGGCAAGATCACCAGCTAGGATTATGATTCTATATTAAAGAATATTTCCCAGAGCATTCTGTGAAAGACAAAGTAGGATTCATACCTCTGGATCAAGTGATGTACTTGTATTTAGAAACACAAAATGTAAATATTTTAGAAGTGTGACTTCCATAGCCAGACCTGACAGCTGTCACAGCACTGCTGCAGGGACATCTCCACACCAGCCTCCAGCTCTGACTGGCCCACGAAGCTCCACGTTCTCAGAAGTTACAAGGTAATGTGTGGAGGAACCAGGCAAAGCCAGGAACTGAACAGTAACTTGCATACATGAGTGAATTTGCATCTCCCTCCCTCCCGGGGACCATCCAGCAGCACAGTAGAATGCAATTAGTGCCTATGCTAAATCTGTCAGCATTGTGTCAGCCACCCTGCAAAGGTGATGCAGTGAGACCCAGAGAGAACACAAGCACAAGAAGTTCCTCACTGAGAGGTTTTGTTGATGGCATTTGCTTTCTTTGAAAGGCTTCTTAAGGTTCCTGCCCTGTTCTCCTCCAGCCTTTCATATGAGGCAGAAGCCCACCTGTGCTCCTCCCAAGCCAGCTCTTGCCTCTCTCAGCTGCTGGAGTAACCATCTCATGCAGCCACAGATTTTGCAGCTGTTGCAGTCAGGCCCTTGCAGCAGCAGGACAAGGGCGGGGTTTCCCCGGCAGTGATACACACCGTCATCTTCGCTGCGTTCCCCGGTCAGCTCCACGGACTCCGAGAGCGAGGCGAGGGAGGTGCGGCGCGAGGAGGCGGCGGAGGCGACGCTGGGCTGCTTGCTGCCCGGGAGCCGGCTGACCCAGTGCTCGCACAGCGACGAGCTCGTGGAGCCTGCGGGGACCCAGCGTCAGCACCCGCGCAGCCCCGCGCAGCCCCGGCAGGACGGACGCAGGCACTGCTGTGCTGCTCGCTGCACCTGAGCCCAGACCTGGCCCTCAGGCCCCAGCGTCCGGACACTGCCGAGGGAGTGGGCCTTTACTCTCATGCAGCATTCATGGTCAGAACCGCACTTGTCCCAGTGTGCAGGAATACCAGCATGCAGGCAGTGGTGGCATTTCAGCTGCCACTCCAGTGCCACAAAAATCTCTTTTTTTCTGGGGCAGGTCACCCAGCCTGCACCTGCCCACAGCTCACCCTGGATTCCATCAACACATGTACTACTGGTGCCTCATTGGGACCCAGAGTGCTGCCACAGGGAAGGAGTGAGTCACGATCTGATGTTCTGCACAAGAGCAGCTCTGAACAGTAACCTGTGGGGGCATAGGGGCTCCCCCCACCTCCACAGCCTCCCTGCCAAAACTGCCTTAGCAGAAGAGGTGGAAAGTTCCCATGGCCTCTGGCACACAGCCACAGACTCAGCCAAGCCACGCTGAGTTCTGGGACACAAGAGTGGCAGGTTAAGCAAAGCTGGGTAGAAAATTCTCCAGAAGGACAAACTATCCGTGAAAGACAACTTAGAGCCACCCCTGGGCAGCGGCAGCAGGGCTTACCTGCCACCGAGCTGTTGGCAGACCACGAGGGGATCGCTGTGCGTCGCTGGTAGAACAAGATATAAGCGGTCTGCTTGCAGACTTCACTTTCAGAAAGTTGCTGAACTTCACTGTCATCAAAGCAGTACCACTGGCCATCAACAGAATTCTTGCAATATGCTAAGAAATAATACATTACTGTAAGACTCCCTCCCTGCTACTGTTCTCAGGTTTGCTGTATGATATTTAACATAACCTTATCTGCTATGATGGACTCAGAGGACAATGCGAGGAACAGATTTATTCTTGCATCATCTTCCAGTCTGACCGGCAAGATGGAAGCCTGAGGCTGCCAGAACACAATAAACAGCTTACATTTCAGGACTTTCTTTGTCCAAGATTACTGCTCAGAACAGAACACCTTTTGGGGTGGCTCCATTCACTTCACCTTCTATAACTTGTGACACTGCTCCCATCTGTGACTCCCTTTCTGACTCCATACAGAAATATAACCAGTTTCTTTGTGAAAGGCTCCACCACAGATAGGATAGCATACAGGCAATATACTTGCCTGTATAGTGTCCCCCTTGCATGGTGCCATGGTGGTTGCAGACAGCATACAGGTCATAGATGTAGTCCTCAGGATCTCTGCCGAGGCCATAAGGTTTCCTCCAAGGTGACCAGTGCGAGGGCAGGCTCCAGCTGCTCTGGCTGCGTTTCACAACGTGAGGAGTCATGTCCAAGCCACTCAAGGGAAATTTAACCATGTTCTGAAGTTTCATCCTTCGATCTCCTTCCTGTGTAGAGAGAAGAGCATGAACTGCAGAGGCCAAGGCCACCATGCCTGAGAAAACCCCAATGAGGAACCCATGGGGCAGAATGGCTTCGTCTAAAGAGGGAGTCTACTCACATCCCTCAGCAGTCCTCCAGCAACACTACAGACACCCTTACCTGTCTAAACCTTTTGAGATGTATGATGAGAACATCAGGTAAGGTCCAGAGGCTCAGTGTGATGCTACCCTGCTGCAGCTGCTTACAGTGTGGGCATCGCCATGCATCATCTGGGGCAAGCTACAAGAAATAAGCAGGAGTGGGCATTGGTTTTCAAATTCCAAGGCAGCTTGCACCACATCACTGTTCCTCTGCTGCCCTAAGCTCAGGGCAGATACTGACCCCTCTGCCTCATCTCCCTCCAGCATTTATAACCTCATTGGAAATGCAGAGTTCCCAATGATGCTTTTCAGAGTGACAAACAAAGTCATGTGTGCCTCATTCAGAGGCACTTCCTGCTGCAAGGCAGAATTCAGCCAATGCTGCTGTGCAGAGGACCTTTTTGCACCTTATAAATGCCAGTGCCTTGAAGTGGAGAACAAGGAAAAAGAAAAACCAAGGCAAAAAGCAAGCAGGCTTGGCAGCCTGAAAAGTATTCTCACAAGAAAACCAACAGTAGAAAAAAAACAGGGAAAAAAAAAGCAGAAAAAAATTAGAACAGAAAGAAGAAAGGTGTACTTTGGATGTCCCTTTTAACACCTCACTGCCCTCTGGGAACCCTCCTCCTCTGTAGTCCCAGCAGCACAGAGTTACACACTGAAGACTCTGCCCGTCCCCCAAGCCTCCCTCCACAGCCCAGTGCTCAGAGAACTCAGAAGCCACAGAGATTTAAGCTGTCAAACAACTCTTCCCCCACCTCTGAAAAAACCAACAAGAGGTGCTTCAAATTATTACAGCTCAGTCCTGGGTGCAAACACTACCTCCAGATGAGCCCTTTGTACAGCACACCAGAGACTGCCAAAGGAATTCAGAGGGCTTCCATGTGCCAGGCAAGGGCCAGGTCAGGCCTCTCTAGCCTGCCTGTGGTGCACCACCACCCCTGTCTCTTCAGTCTCACGCAGCGAGCAGAGGCAGAGCAGGGGAGCAGCCACATTCCTGCAGAACTGAGCTCAGTGGTCACTGTGCTGCTGTTCAAAGGGCTGCACTCAGTTGGGCTGCCTGAGCCCAGCCCTGCTCAAGCTTGGGAACACACAATAGTTCCAGGACACTCCCATGAAGCCACATTGTCCTAATCCTTTAGAATATTTATAATATTTCAGAAGAAAATTGCCAAAGAGAAGACTAAGTTCTTGTACCAACATCTGGGCAGCAAAGAACACAGGAGCAGGACCTCCCACAGCCTTCTCACTGCAGAGGAGCTCCATTACCAGCACAGATAACTAGTCTTGAGTTACAAATCTAGTCTCCTGTCACAAGGAATCAATGTTTGCAGAAAAGAGCTGCTCTGGAGTGAGGGAGTTCCTGTGGCATGTGAACAAGCCAGAGTACACAGTCTGTATCTACCTGTTCCTCTTTGGTGTACAGTTGGAAACACTGAGATAAAGTGCAGATCTGAGGTTGATGATGAAGCTCTCTCTGCTGGCGGACGCTTTCAGAGTCTGGAATATATTCCTCTTCTGTATTCACAAACAAGCTGCATCAGGGAGACACCACATTTACCAGCACATTCCCTTGCTCCCCAGACTGTCCCTGCAGTCAGGGGCTGGGCCCAGGTGGAGTTCGAGTGGTCTCATATTTGCTGAAGGATGCACAGTTCACACAAGCAAGCTGCAAGCAGCAATTGTGAGGTGAACACAATTTAAGGTTTTTTACTTCATACTTACTAATCTTTAGTTTCTTTGTCCCATTCTACCACTAATTTCACATGAGCGGTTCCCCCCTGTCCGCATGACTTCAATGCCCTGCAGAGAGGAGCAGACATAAGTCAGACTGTCTTTCAATCCAAAGTCTACATCATCTTCTACATGCATGTGATTTCTCTCCACAAGCCCTTCATCTGTCCACTCCCATAGATGAAGTTTGCAAAGGAGTAAAAGGAATTCACACAGCAAAACACTCGGCAAAGCTGGCAAACGGCTTCACGCAAGTATGCGAGTTCTGTAAGGCAACATACACCTGTTACAGAACAGGCACTTTCCAACATTTCAAAGAATAACAGGCACAAGAAAAAAATTAAAAACAGTGGGAGTAGTATTTTCATTCTGTTCTCTGTTTCCAGGGAGGACAGACTCCAGATGGCATGACACACAACTGAGGTATTTTCCCACAGCTTCCTGAGGATGCTCCCTCATTTCCCTGCTTCTTGGGCCTCTGCAGTCCATTCCACACCAGGACTGCTCATTTCTGCACGGTTAACACTGAGTTCCCAGCTACCACACCTCTCTCCACTCCTGGGAAGCACCCAGCACCCGAGGGCCAGCTCACCTTTCCACTGTTGGGTGGCAGAGGGGTCGCTCCTCCTGAGGTAGCAAGTATGTTATGCCCACAACACTGACCACTCGCAAGCTGAATGGGCAAACCTAGAACAGACAGGACAGAGACCACCTCAGAGGCTCCAACCCAAGCTGCCCACACACAAACTGCTCTCAGCACTGGCTGACAAAGACTTTACCCTGGAACACGTTTGACATGAGAACGCAAATGTACAAGGTCTCAAATATGCCTGTGCCAATGAGCTGACAGAGGGCTGAGCAATGGGACCTGTCCATCCAACAGCCCCTCTCTGGTGACCAGGGAGGACATTTGTCTCACCTGCAAGCAGGCTGCAGGCCGCAGGAAATACTGCATCTTCTCCAGTATTTCCTTCTGCAGAATATCCCAAGCAATTGTTTTTTCCAAGTGCAACACAAAGGGCAAGCCAAACCTATGGGAAGGAGAAGCGTTTGAGGAACAATTAAAAGATTATCCTGTTCAGCAATCGGAACCCCAAACTACATGGGAGAACTTCATGTGAAGTTTTGTGAAGCTTCAGAGGCTGAGGCAGTTCTCAGGCTCCAGTTGATACAAATGCCTTTGCCATGATTGTTTCTCACTTCTCTCCCTCCCCTCATTTTCACTCCAATTTAAAATCCCCACCCATAACAGTTTTGGTCAAACATGCTGCTCTCAAACCAGACAAAGGTGGTGTATCCCAACTGGGCTGCACTTGTTCCTTTACAATAATGCAATACCCGAAGTTCACCAAAATTAAAAATATTTTGCTGCACACATTAATGCTTTTTGATCAACATGTCTTTTAGCACCTGATGTGAGCTAGGGGTACAAGCTGCTGCTCCTTCACTTGGAGCCTGTACTACAGGAGAGTAGAATCCAGGTCAGTTTAGGAAGCAGCCACAAGAGAACTCCAACCATGCTCCTGCCAGTCACCTTTTGCTCTGCTGTCCAATGCACGCTCTGTTACACACCAGCAAGACAATCTTGTCATTTGCTGCTAGTTTAGGACAGGACTGTTCCAGTTTTCCAGACTTCACTGTTCCTTGAGAGTAAGCTATTGTTCGGGGGTGCTCAGTGCCACATTTCAAGTTATTCAGGTTATTGTTCACATGTTTTCCTGAAAAATTAGAAGAAAGGAAATATTTCATTACGTTACTTGCTTTTAGTGCCCTGATGCCCTCCTCAAGAAGCCCTCCTTGGGCTACAGAGAAGCAGGTCAATATGGAATTAGGAGCATTTTCAACACTTGTACAAAGGCTTCAAAGAGCAACTACTTTTCACAGCGACTGTTTCTTTAGAGGACATTATATACAAGTGCTCCCCATCTGATTTTTCACAGCAGGCTGTACAAGCACTCTCAGCTTTTACTGCCTGCAAGAAAATCCAAAATGCAGGATCCCAATTTGTTATTTTCAGTAATAAAATTTGTCTTTGATTACTCTCCATCCGCCCAGGACACCATGATTGTCTTTCACTGAGGGGACATGCAGAGACCAAGGAGTTAGAGCTTGGAAAGAGAAAGTGTTTGTTCATTCCTGAGACTATTTATTCATCACTAGCAATCTGATTTTAAATAACACAATTTCAGTGGCTTCATCTGGTCCCTAGCAGGTCTTTAAATTAAGCCTGACAAGAGATTTCACATTAAGCCAGCCTGGCCTGTAGCATCTGCCCCGAGAAGAGGCAGAAAGGAGTGTACAACACCACTTGATAACCTCCCAGCTGACAATACTATTAAATCTTCTGGAATGAGTCTGGACAAAGTCAGAGCTGAAATCAATACACCAGAACAGCAACAGCTTGTGGGACTCATTCTTTTCCCACACAAACCTCCCTCACTAGTCACCTGAGGTGGGCATTAAGTGGAGTTATTGACTCACCTCTCTGACTGAGGATGCCCTCAGGCCTGAAGATCTCTGGGGTCTCAAAGGCAAAAATGCAGTCGCTCTCGTGGATGGTGTCCAAGTCATCAGTGTCGCAGAAGGAGCGATGGAATCCATCGTAGTACATCTCTGTCAGCACGATCTGCAGGCAGCAGAAGCAAACCAGAACCCATCAAACCACCCACGGTTTCAGCTCAGTGCCCTATCCCTCAGCTGGCACTCTCCTGCTAAGGGATGGCACTCCTCAAGACATCCTGTCATCAACCAGGAGCTAGGAGCAGGGAAAGGGACATTCATAACTGAGAAACTAGGGCAAAAGCAACATATGGAAAGGTTTTGGTGCAATTCAACAGCTTCCCTGAAGCTCTTCCTACAGAGGAACTCGCCAATGGTGCCTAGTGGTAGCCTCACTGCCAGCATGCACAGATCACCATGGGATCAGGCAGGTCTGCACACTCCACTGAGGGCTATTCCAACTACATTAGGATTCAAACAGCCAATGCACAGGGAAAAGCATGATGCAGATTTCCACTACTACCTTGCTTCCCTGTTCAACCATGGGCAGCAAATTTTGATTCCTACATATCCAACAAGGGACAAAAGCCCCCACTCTCCCTCCCGCTGCAGGGAGGGCATGCAGGTGAGCAGCCCAGCCCATTACCTGCTCCAGGGGTATCTTGGTTTCCGAGGAGACGGCCTCGCGCAGCCTGGCCACTGTTCCGGAGATGGGCACGGCCACCCCGATGCGCATGCAGTGCGAGCACTTGCCCTGGTACACCACGGTGACAAACAGCGGCCTGTGGGGAGCACGGCAGCACTGCTGGGCTGGCACCTCTGGGTGCTGCCTGGAGCAGCCTCAGCCCAGCCTGGGCACCTCTGGGTGCTGCCTGGAGCAGCCTCAGCCCAGCCTGGGCACCTCTGGGCGCTGCCTGGAGCAGCCTCAGCCTAGCCTGGGCACCTCTGGGCGCTGCCTGGAGCAGCCTCAGCCCAGCCTGGGCACCTCTGGGTGCTGCCTGGAGCAGCCTCAGCCCAGCCTGGGCACGTCCACGCTGCCCACCAGGTGCAGGGCCCTCCTGTCTGCATTCACCTCACACTGGAGTTGCACTCAGCTGCAGCCAAACAAGGGTGTTTGATTTACAGACTCCTTTCTTACTAAATGGCCTGGTGTTGCTCACACAACAGAATATCTTAAAAAAGGCCCACAAAATTAAAACCAAAACTGTCTATGAGAAGACACTCAGTTCTCCAACAGGGATCCTTTAAGGAAGCTTAGGGCAGTCAGGATAAGACAGCACCTTGAAGTACTTGGAGAGCTGCTACTGGGAAGGGGCAGCCTCTCAGCCCTCAATCCTGTCTCCACCAGCAGCCAGCAGCCCTACTGGGGAGAGAGGAGAGAGGGGACACCTTCCCTGGGCCCACTCAGCCTCCACTTGGTGGTGAAGCAGCGATTTCCAAAGCAGATGTGACAGAGCAGTGTTTAATCTGCCTTATCTTTACTCTGTTCCATTGCTTCTGGAACCTACACAAGTTTTCTGGATGCAAACACCAGGCGAAGGAGTTTATTTATACCACAGGTAGTTTTGCTGTGCATCTCTATCTTCGCTTTGAAAACTTTATCTGGATGTTTTTCCTCCTCTGAAGCTTTTTTCTTTATTTGCATCAGCTGTCTTCCAAAAAAGCAAAACATATTACAGGAAAGATTTTAACTTCAAATTTTGAAATGGGACCGATCAGTGAGGCTCTTCCAAAAAAACTGTGTGTTTTATTGTTTTCCCCTTTTTACTTTTAAAATTATATAAATCAAATGGAAAGCAAAATATTTTGGTTATGGGAAGCAAAGACTTTTCCTCCCAAAATTAATTCTATAGGAAGGATAGGTCTTTATGAAACAAGTAAAAGGCTACATTTTCCATTTTACCTGCAAAGCAAAACATTCAATCCCTATACAGTCCTATTTATCTTTTATTAAGACTTATCAGGAATTTTGCAGGTATTGTCTTCCTGCTGCAGCAACCAAGCAACATGACCTGCATGGAAAAGAGCCAAGGTCGGGCTCAGAACAGCTCGTACCGAGTGTGGGGCAGAGGGATCGGCAGCGAGATGCACAGGAAGGGGTCGAACGTGTTGCTCTGCTTCTGGCAATGAGGGCACGTCAGGGAGGACCTGGGACAAAAATGGATAACAGGGCACAGTTACACCTCACTTCACTGAGAATGCATAAACCACTATATCCCATATTCACCAACAGCAGATCCAATGGGAAACCCTGGCAGGGTTTTGTCTTTGGAGAGAGGTGAAGTGACGGGACAGGGTCAGAGACAGACACTTGTGTGCACACAGCTCTTACACAGGAAAAACTCCAGACAAGAGTCCACTCTCGTTCTCTAAAACTCCATTCTCATTCAGAATTGATCTGAACCTTACAATGGCTTTGTGTCTTAGACCAGGCTTAAGGCTTCTCTTTTGCAAAGGAAAAGCTGGCACATACTGGGGAGAAAGCCCAGCAGTTATAATTCTTACAGCAATACAGGTACAAGCCATCAAGGAACACTGGTGATTCAGCTGTTCTCTTCCAATAGCTCTGAAATTAGAAAGCTCTCTTCCCAGAAAGTAGGGAAACTCAAGGGAAAGCCCTGAAGGGACAGTGACAACTTCAGCTCAGGATTCCCCAGTGCCAGATGACAAGTACTCTGTACACACTGGGGATCCCTGACTCCCAGGCACCTCTAGATCCTGATCCTGCCATGGGCTCTTCCCTCTAACAGTCAGGATCAGCCCCAGAGCACCAGACTTTCCTGAGCCTTTGCTCATGAAGCACTGACTCACTTTCAGGATGCACAGGAATAGATGTAGTGGTTTATACTGCAGATTTATACAGAATATGCCAAATCTGAAGCAGTGAAATTCTCTCTTTCCTCTAGAGCAAGGTCTTAGTCCAGCAGGAATTCAAAAACAGCTGTTAACACAATGATACCAGTCTCAACTGTACTGGGAACTAGGGTCAGTTTAGAATTACATTGCAGTCACCATACATTCAACAAATTTACAAAATATCATACCTGTACTGGGCTTGGAAAAGTTCCTGCACGAAAGTGCTACTGATGGGAAAGGCTGGGCCCTCCAGCAGCACATCATCCTCCAGCGGCGGCTAAAAGAGAGGAACAAACCCCTGAGGCACAGCCAGGTGTGGGGGCTGCACCAAGCAGGTGGCTCCAGAATGCCAATTAAATTGCCTTCCTTAGCCAAACTCTGCTCCAAGGGCTGGGCATGCAGGAAGGTGAGGTGGGCAGGGCAGCCCAGGGAAGGGCACGGGGCTATTGCAGAGCCACTCAAACAGGACTGCATCAAGGAGCACTTGCCAGGGATTAGTGGAACAGCTGGTGGCATTCCCAGGGCAGAAACAAACATTATTTTAACTTTTGTTCCATCTGAACTACTGAAGTTGAGAGGCCAACAGGGAGAACTACTTTAAAAGGAAAGCCTGGGTGCAAAGTTAGACTCCCAATTGTCTCCCAGCATATCCCTTACCTTGAGTGGAGGCATGCCACCCGAATTCACCACGTTGTTCAAATCCTCGTGGACTCTGTCGAGGAGCCAAAGCAGGAACTCCTGAGCATCGTGCTGGGCGTTCCCGCGGTACTGCATCGCGTTCTTGGACACGATGTTCTGCAGAGAGGAAAGAGTGCAGCAATAGCTAATGCAGGCCCGAGGCATTCCATCACACCTACCCCTGCCTCACAGCATCTGACACTGCTGCCCTCACAAAATCTTCTGTTTGTTCAAGCTGAAGCACAACAAGAATTTAGTCTCCTAATGCCCACGCACTCTGTATTGCTCATTGCAGCTTTGGTGAGGTCACACATTTCCCAAAACCTTGATGCAGGTGTTCCATGCTAATCTAGGTCTACAATTCCAGGACTCAGCCAGGATCAGGACATCCAAATCACAGATGCTTCTACAGTCTGATCATCATCATGCAGGTAGAGCAAAATTACTTCCCATCAGCACCCTGTCAAGCACAGGACTAGCACACGCCACCATGGAATTTTTTCCACTGGGTGTCAAGCACCCGCTATGCATAACTTGTTCATCCTAGACACTATCTCCTATTGCCACCCCAGCCAGGAAGGTGCAGCTTTCCCTGCACACAGGAACCATGGTATTCCACAGCAATCACTGCTGGAGCAGCAGCCATCCCATGCTGTGCTGCACCTACACCCCTGGCACACCTGCGGAGAGAAAAACTGTTCACACAGGACTCCAACTCATTGAGCGGGGAAGAGGGACAGGGGCACGAGCAGAGACAGCACCTGCAGGGCAGGAATGGGTGTGAAGGCTGCAGAGCATGGCCCAGCAGGCTGCACATGCGCCTCACTCCTCTAATCAGACTTTGCAACAGATTTGAGAAATGAGGTTGGGTTGCTCGCTTTATCCCTCTGAAAATGGGGTCACCAGGGAGGGGGGTGGTGATGAAAGAGGCAGGAAAGGACTGATAAACATATAGTCTCTATGCTCTATAATCTGTCCACCTGTCTCAAGGCTGCAAAATAATGGAAAACAGAAATAATCTGCTCTCATTACATATGTGCAGCCCTTCTGACAGCAGATTTTCTGCCCTTGCTGTGCAGAGACCAGCACCCTCCACATAAATTATGTGCACACAGCTTGAACCATGGGAGTGTCCCCAGCCAACACTGTGTGCCACACCAGTGTGACCCCAGCACCTCTGCTTGGTGTCCAACATAACCTCAGCTTGGGATGCTGCTGCAAATCTTTTTATGGGGGAGAAAAATTTGAAGCAGTCTGTGGGCACTTACAGATTAATGGAGACCAAACAGCCTTCTCTGCTCCTAGTTCCTGTTAAGCAAAGCAAAATCCACTGGCAGAAATAAAATGATAAAATACAATTCATGAAACAGATCCAAAGAAGTCTCTTAGGTACCAGCCTGATACCTCTTACCCTCCTTCAGCAGAAAGGTGAGCTGAATGCACCCAGACAATTGATGCAGGGAAGAATGTAAGGCATACATGTGGAGACTTGCTTTGCAAACATTAACTTTGTTAAAAAAAACCCTACAGCAAAAATTAAATTTAGCCCTTAAATTACCATGTCCAGTTACAAACTGAAAATCAATCACTAACATGTGAAGCAGAGATTGCAGTCCAGTCCTTAGTGGTTACCTCACTATCTCTCCAGAACTGTCACGCATGCTAGGACAGTAACACACTTGAGTTTTGACAGCTGTACCCACCCTTCTCACCCCACTGCGCCCAGCTCAGGCCAGGGGATGATGTCCCTTACTGCCACTGAGGGAGCAGGGCTCCAGCAGAACTGCAGGTCAAAACACAGCCAAGCTCACTCTTCTCAGTGAGCTGACCCCAGAGAGCCAAGGGAAAGGAGGGCAGAGGCGCCAGCCGTGCCCCCAGCAGTGCGTGGTCCCTGTGTGCCAGGACACGAACACGTGTGACAGGAGCAGCCCGCACTGAGGCTCACACCAGCCACAGCCAGCGGCCTCATCTGGTGTCCTCTGTCCCACTGGGCTCAGCCAACAGGCACTGCCACTGCACTGCGAGGGCCCGGCTAGACAGAGCTGACGAGAAAAGGCTCTTGGCTTTGCTGGGAGGAAGCAGATCCAGTATTTCAAGTGAAAAGGGGAATGGAGGGGTTCTGTACAGAAACATAAGGACTTCAGGAATCCAGGCTAGTATTTGTTACTGCCTCTTCCTCAAAGACACGGCACATCACTCCAGTCCAGAGCTTCCCTGGCTTTCCCTGATGTGTGTCCCTGGTGATGCAGTGTCCCACGGGAGCAGCCAGTCCGTACCAATCCCAAGCACAGCGGAACCACGGATGCACAGCAGTCATGTGCCTTGTTCTGTAACTGTGTCACTACTCAGCTCAGAAGCATCTCCATGATAATTGCTCTGGTTTTCCCAACACTCTTGCAGCCTGAGTGGACTAAGGAGAAAGAACTGCCTGTGGAGATGCATCACAAGATGCTGGAAGTGATTCAGGAAGCACTACAAAATATCAGATGCAACTTCCTCACAAGAGGCACTGCTAAACAAACACTCCAGCACCAGCAGCATGTTCCCAGCGTCACTCGTGCTTCCTGCCAGCGCTGCTGCAAGTGGGTCCATTGCTGCTTAAACCCCTGCAGCTGCTGCTCCAGGGAATGCTGCGTGCCCCCCTCCCAGCCCGCCCCAGGCGGCTGCGGCAGCAACCCCAGGCACGCACGGTGTGGAAGGAACAAGGGGAGGGCAACAATGGACACGCAGTCAGAACGGTCAGTGCTGAAGGACATGATTAAATCTGAGAGAGACAGAGGTGCCGACTCAAATAAACAATTTAACAATTGAGACAAATACCGAAAACTCCTGAAGTGCAGCCCCTCCAGCCTGATGGGTCAGCACCAAACAAAGCCCCACACACCTCCCTGTCCCCCAGGAAACTCCACGGTGGGCTGAGGGCAGAAGGCAGAACAGCATGGAGGGGTCCCCACCTCCATGGAGGTGGCCACCCAGCACCTCTCCATATTTACTTTCCAAATCTGCCCTTGCAGTTCAGCAGGTTTCTTACTCTTGCCATAACCCTAAACTTTCACTCCTCTTGCTCATCTTTTAAGACAACACCTCATTTTGTTGGTCCTGCAGTAATGCAACTGTAACTGGATTCAGATAGTTAGGAAGCAAATGCTTTAAAAATACATGAAAAACACCACATCTACCAACCCCCAAGAGCCGTTAATCCTCTGCCCCTAATCTGGTTCTCCTGTAAGTAAGGTTGGCACGTCTGCCCAGCTTCTGTCCAGCACCGCAGGGTATTAAGAATGACTCCAGAACAATTCTGGTGCAGCTGTTTCAGCTATGAGGCACCAGGAGTGGGCATAGACTCTGACATTGCCTCCCAACACCTTCCATGATGCACAGCACCTCCAGCCCTTTCCTCAGCTCAGCCCTTGTGAGCTTGGCAGGAGATGGGTGGATCCTCCATTCCACCAGATGTGCATGCAGTGGTACACAGACACCCTGAATGAAGTGGCTCCATCCAAAGAGATAAGGGAGATAATCAAAACTTCCTATCAATCTCACTTATGTACCCCTAATGCAGGCACCCTGTAACCATATCAGTCCCTGCCTGCCCCTAAAGGAGATTTACAGCAAAGACACATTACCACTTTTACCAGGCCACTGAAAGTTTAATAATAATTCATCTACTGCTCTAAAGAGATGCAATAAATAGATTGAAACAGAGTTGAACTACTGGCCTTTTCTTTGCTGCAATTATTGTTCCAAATCACAAAGACAGCTAAAGGAAAAATGCCAGTCTGCTGTTTTCCAGTGTGGCCCTGCTAGGAAGCAACTGTGGAAGGATTTTGCACGTGAACAGATAAAGTCAGCTCATTAGAGACCTGACCCAATGACACACATGCACAGGAGAGAAAGGCTATTCTTCATCTTCTGTTGAACAGTGAGTTATGCTCAACCCCATTATTTCTCTTTTTTAAGCCCACAGTTTTGCGTTTGAGTAAGTTCTACAGCAGACAACCGCTTACCTGAATTACTCTCTCTGCTCACACACAGACAGCACTTTCCCCTCTCTGGAGATGCTCTCTCCTGGGGAGACCAGTACCCAGCCAGCAGCATGGTTTAGGCCCAGGGCTCAGGCCCAGGGCTCAGGCAGCAAGGGAGATCCTCCATTCAGGGGCAGGAGAGATCACTGTGGACTTGGCCTTACCACAGGCACCGACGCAGGGAGAAGGGAGCTTTGATGACACGTCTGTCACAGCAGCCAGGGCAGGACAAAACACTCATCCCTTGCCCTGTGGGCATTCAGAGGCACCAAGGTTCTGCAGGCAGCACCCCGTGGGACATGGCAGCTCCATGGGCAGCCCATGTCCCCATACAGTCCTGCCCAGTGCAAAAAGCACAGCCCTTATGAGAATACTTCAGGAAGAAAAGCCAAGAGAAACACTGCAGGGAGCAGCACAGCAGCACCAGAAGGATTCTCCACCACGTTTAACAAGCCCAGACAAGAAGCATCACCACACCAGCCCCTAACAGCTCTCATGCCAGCAGCTACTCTCACCCTTCCGGCTGAAGTCTGTTAATCCTCATTAACCACCTTCCTTCAATGCACAAGGAGAGAGTGAAGTTTGTCCAGATGATGCTACCCAGGGCTGCCGTGTGTGCACAGACACAGAGGCAGGTTGTAGGTGCTGTACTCCCCAGCTGGCACCCTCCTCTCCAGGCCTTTCCAGGAGTGCAGGTCTTGCTGCCAGAAGGCACCGCCAGGAGTTGGTGCTGGCTGCTGGGAGAATTTACTCTTATGAAAGAGCAGAAATGCCATATTGCTCAGCAAGAACTTGTTTTCCTGCTACGGAATAAGGGATTGAGGAGCAGGAGAATGCCACAAACACGAAGCAGTTCAGTAAAGGACTATCAATAAATGCTGGCACAGAGGATGGATGTGAAGGCTGGGCTCGGCAGCCCAAGGAGCTTGTGCTCCAGCTGCACACCTGCACCTCTCCTGCTCTCTCCAGGCTTTGCTTCAGCTCCCTAGCTGAACACAGAAACTGAGATGAATGGATCCCATCATTACCGCTCTGAGAAGCCTCCTCTTGCACTTTATAACAAACATTCACTAAAGTGACACAACCATATGCAGACAAGTTCATTAAGCAATGCTTTGCTCAAATGGCAGGAAGAATGGGTTCACTCCAATCAAGTGTGGCCATGTACAAAGCACAGAGCAACACAGATCCAATTAAGCTGCCTGGGAACGTGCATCCTCCTCAGCGCTTCCACGGGCTGCCAGGCACGACACAGCTCTCATACTTTCACCATGTGTTATTGTGCACAACAGCACGGAAATAAGAACCTGGAGGCTCAGAAAATAGAAAACACATTTTGGCCATGATGTACATTTGCCCTTCCAGCCTCACAGAGGGTCTTTCCAGCCCCCAGGGCCACCTGGCAGAGAAGCAGCAGAGGTGTTCCACACTGGGGTCTCTTCTCCTGCCTCACCCAGCCCTCTGCTCCAGAGACAAGCACCCACACCATATTTCTGCTGCCCCCTCTAGCAGAACCCCTTCAGCAAACCACATCTGACCTATGGACTCTGCAGCTCAGCCTCAGCTCCCCAGCCTTGTGCTGTACTCACTCAGATCAAAGTTTGAAGCATAACACAGAAATCCCCAGAAAGCACTTGGATTTCACAGGTAAGTCACACAGCTGCCTTAGGGCAACCAGATCTGCTGCAGGAAACCCTTCCCAGGGGCTTTAGGAGTATGTGTGTAGAAATGAGTAAAGTACCTGTAAGGAAAAACAGGCAAGAAAATAAGAAAACAAAACAAACCATACATGCAATAATGGACATCTTATTGATAATGAACACTTTAAAAAAAAGGTCTATCATGGCAAGATTGCCAGACCTTTGTGATCCCAGTGAACCACATTTCCATGATGTCAAGAACCATCACAAAAATGTCATAAATTTGTAACTTGCTTTTTGTTTCAAGAAAAGTGTGTTAACTCCAATTCCCAGAGCAGCCCTAGGACAAGCCTCCTCAGTATGATGCCACCATTGGAAGCACCTGGACTGAACTGCAACAAGCACTTCAACATCCCATATAACTAACCCACTCAAAGCCTTTTAGACCAGCACAGAAACTGAAGCATCAGGAACCAAGAGCCAAGGGATCAGGAGGGAAGGGTAAAGGGTCTCACATTTATTCTTTCAAGTCCCTGTCTTCCACCCCTCTGTGCAGAAGGAGGACAGTTTGCTCTCTGCGGAAACATTTAGGAATAAGCAGTTGACCCTGTGCAGAATAAAATAACCGATCCTGTGCTAGACAGAGAGCAAGACAATTACCTACAATTCAGAAGATCACATCTGACACATCACTGGCCCCATTAGCCAGGCACAAGGGCTCTGGTGAGCAGAAGGGCCTGGGGCTGACAGCTCTGTGAGCAGGACCGAAGGCTCCTGACAGCCACGCTGCCCCAGCAGCCCCCATTGAGAGCTGCTCTCAGTGCACCTTCAACAGGAGGCAAAGATCTGACCATGCCAACGCTTCCAGGAGTTCCTGCATAACTCAGGAGTCAGTGATTAACTCCCAAAGAAGTGTCCAACACAGCTGGCAGATTACTTGTCTCAAAGTGAGATATTTGCACCAAATGCATTCCCAAAACACCCTGAAATGAGTTTCAAACAGCTGCTTTGAAATCTCAAACCAAAACCAAATACAAGTTTAAAAACAAATAAACAAAGAAGGAAGCAGCGCTTTTAACCTGGCACAATAATCCCTGCTCTACCAACAGGGATTCGTTCTGGGTTCAAATCCAATTCTGACAACCCAACCCAAATGAGTTATGGTGACTGTGCTGTATTTGCTGAACATGCTGCAGGTCACAGCCAAGGCCATCTTATAAGACAAGAAATGCAATCCCAGCTCTGGCATGCAAAGGGTCTTGTTAGACATTGGCATGCTTCAGTGTACAACTGCCTCTGAGCATCAAAGAAAGCCTCAAAACAGAAAGATCCTCATCATTCACAGAAGAACCACTTCACAGAAGGCAGAGGATTTGCATAAGAACATAATTTTTCAAGCCCAATTAGTTTAAATCAAAATTGTTCTCGCTGATAACCCCCACCATCACCTCCGAGTGTTGCCGACTGATTCCCAGTACAATGGGTGCTCTGTCCTCCCTGTCTGACACTCCCAGGAACTTTGCGGGCAGGAGGGACAGCTCCCTGCAAAAAAAACAAGCCCAAAGCCCTGCTTATACAATAGATGTTTGTCACCATTGTCACACCATCACAAAGGGGAAAGAGGAAGCACAAGTTGCAATATTGGCCCGTTATGAAAGCAGCAGCTTTGTTTGGGCAGGAAAACAAAACCCCCTGAGTAATCGGAAGAGAAGGACTGTTAAAGCAAACAGCAATGGAGCACAGGACCAATGGGAAAGTCATCCTCAGCAGAGAAACCCAGGAACTACCAGCTCTGCCATGCTGCTCCCATTCTGTTCCCATAAAAGGGCTGGCCCAGGCTCCCAACCCAGGAACCAAAACCTTCTGCTTCCACCTCTCAGTCCAGTCCTTAGGACCTTTTCCTACTACCTCAGCCTCCTATACCCCCCACTCTGTCAGCCCTCCTGACCTCCCCTCTCTGTCAACAAGCTCTCTGTCAGGCTCTCCCCTCAACCTGCAATTACAAGATGAACCATTTATCACAGTCCAGTTGTTTGAACTGTGTTTTCCTCAATTTCAGCAGCTACATCATTCAGAGATGCATGACATGGGTTGTTTCCTGAAGACCAATTTAAAAGGAGAGAAAACACTACCAAAGAAAACCAGCTGGGGGTAAAAAGCATTCCAAAAATCATCTCTTCAAAGGCCCCTGTCCACAAGGACTTTTAAGACACGTGCCCTTGAAAATAATTTCCTCTCTTCCAAGAGAGATAAGTATTATACTTTATCCTAAAACACATTTAGCACCTGCAGAGAAGTACTTAGGAACTAGGAATGCCTTTTCCCAGTTACATTTGGTGTCAAAAGAGGAAAAAAAACCCAGACATGGATCTGAAAGCATGATGAATAAAAAGCCTTTTGCCTATCAAATAAATATTACTGTCAGTGGCTATTACGGTTGGAGGGAAAGCCCAAAATTACTCTGGGAAAACACTTTACACTCTTAAAAACAATGACATCAAGGCAGATCAGGAACGTTCCACTCTCTATGCAGAACAAGCTGTGGGGATGTTTTCCTTGTTTTGGGGAGAAGCAGCAGTTTCCAGAATGAAAACGCCAATCTTTGCCGTTCTCCAGTCTAAGCCCCTTGTTTACATTTGTAAATGAACTGTGCAAATCTGCTGCTGAGAAAAAGTTTAATTAAGAACTGAATTTAATAGCAGGTTAAGGCAACTTAACTGTCTTTAGAAACATTAATTTCATATTAGAAGTAATTGACCTCTATAAGGGAACAGCACTTGACACAACAACAGTCCTGCAGCAGGCTGCTGGCACTGTGCAGTGCTAAACTGGATCAACTGGGACCAGATTCCTCCAGCAAGAGGCTTTTTAAAGCCTCCAGGGACCTGGCAGGTAGGAGATGGATGGGGTCCAGCACCAGCCACAAGCAGAACATCACTCACTCACCATCAGCAATGCCTGTAAACAGCAAAGTTCTACTATCAAAACCCATAGAACATGGCCTCAATTTAATCCCTGGCCCTGATGCTCTTCCTCCTGCTGTCACTCGTATCCCAGCCCTGCTCCCACAGCCTGTGTGCACGGCAGAGCCTGGCCTAGAAAGAGAGATGCTCCCCCTTCTATCAGTTCCACTGTCAGAAGACAATCCTGCTTCCACAGCCTCTCTTCCTGCTATTACTCAGGAGAAATCCACAATTTCCTCTCCTGCCACACCACCTCAGAAGCTGTGACAGGTCAAGGCAAGTGCCCCATGGTGCTGCCAAGACCGGACTCACTGAGTGATCGTCTTACCAAGCGCTGCCTCATAAAAACCTCTCCCAAAAAGAGCAGAGCCCCACGTGGTCCTTGTGGCAGGCACCCGGAGAGAAGGCAGGGCCTTCCCTCGAAGGCAAACAGCCAGGGTCTCCAGGGAATACCCTGCCATAGCTGAGGGACAGCTGCCTCAAAAGGCCCAGGAGAATCAAAGGGAAGAGGTGCTGGCCATGCATCCATCCAAATGACTGAGGGTACCAACAGTCCCTGCCACCTCAGAGGGCCCTCTAGGACATCCCAACATCCAGCAGGCACCAAGGGAGAGCTAACCCTGGGACCCAGTCTCTACCTGCTGTGCATTCCAGTTGAACTGCAGGCAGAGAGCCCAAGACTGTGCCAATTATGTTTTCACTGTGTTTTCATGCACTTGAACATCTTTTCTGCAAGTGACTCTGCAAGAAAAGTTCCCCTAAAATTTCTTCCAAGAATCTATAAGTTTACAGTGTGGAAGCTACCACCCACCCTCTAATTCTCTCACACGGCCAGAGAGTCTTCTGTGCCAGGAATAATACTTCTCCCTATTCCAAGAGGCAAAGTAGGCCTAAAGCACTTTTAAAACAGTTCTGCCAGATTTCCAAAGCCATGGCAGGGTGTTTTTAAGCCACAGCACAAGGGCCAAGCCCTCTGCTCCAACAGCTCCTGGGGCAGGTGCAAGGCCCAGGCAGGGCAGGGGCCGTGAGACAGAACCACAGCACAGTGGCTGCGGTGGGAGAACATTGTGGGGCCAAACACCAGCAAGTCCAAGCAGGTACTCCTGAAACACACTCCTCAAATTAGCCCAGACTCACAAGTTCTTGATTAGCAGACTAGGAGGCACAGTTCTCAACAGCCTCCTTCCATGCACACTCGCAACTCCCAAACAACAGTTAGCTGAAACTTCCCTCGTGGTAGCACAGTGGAGGAATGGAACAGTAAAATGGGTATTTTCACCCATAAAAAACATCCAGAGCCGTCAGCCAGCATCAAACACCGTGAGCAAAGAGCACAGCGGCAGCACCTGTCCCATCCCCAGGGTGCTGCCATGGGTGTCCAACGCTATCACTCGACCAGAGTGCGCTGCTTTAGGAGGATGCTGGGAGCAAGAACAGCACTCCAGAGCACCGGCACGCGGCTGGAAAGCCCAGAGGGTTCTTCCCATGTGTGGGTGCTCGGACCACAGGCAAGATATCCACCACAGCCGGTGACCGGGGCAGCCTGCGGTGCCCGTGCGATGGTGACACGTTGGGTCCCGATGGGACCCGCAGTGAGCCACGGCAGCACCGGCTGAGCCCCGAGCCCCGCCACCGCCGCACGGCGGGCACCGGCCCTCCAGGGCTGCCCCCGGCGGCCTTGCGCTCGTTCCTCCCGCCTCGACGGGACGAGGCCCCGCTCACCTTGAAGTCGCGGCTGTGCTGCGGGGTGTACTCGAGCGTCCAGAGCGCCCGCACCAGCTGCGCCAGCTGCTCCGTGACCT
>VXBR01009601.1:382625-400426 GCA_013400215.1 Cisticola juncidis | reverse complement strand
CGACGCCGGGACTGAGAGCGGAGCATGGCGCCGCCGGGCCCGGAGGGCGGCCGAGGTAAGCGCGATCCCCCACGGGACGGCTGTTCCGGGGATCAAACACCGGGAAAGGGGTTGGGATGCCGGGTGACGGCTCCGCGGGGCCGGGCGGGACAGGACCCTGCGGTCACGGTGGGGCGGGGGAACGGNNCGATCCCCCAGCCGCCCCCTCAGTGCCCGGTTCGCCCGCAGCGCCCGCCACGGCTCCCGGTAAGAAGATCACGGCGCGGCTGAAGCGGACGCTGCCGGTGCGGGGCCCGCAGGCGCCCACGCTGAGCGAGCTGATGCGCTGGTACTGCCTCAACACCAACACGCACGGCTGCCGCCGCATCGTGGTGTCCCGCGGCCGCCTGCGCCGCCTGCTCTGGATCCTGCTGACCCTCAGCGCCGTGGGGCTCATCCTCTGGCAGTGCGCGGAGCTCCTCATGAACTACTACAGCGCCTCGGTCTCCGTCACCGTGCAGTTCCAGAAGCTGCCGTTCCCCGCCGTCACCATCTGCAACATCAACCCCTACAAGTAAGGCTCGGGGAGCTGGTGGGAGGATGGCAGGTGAGCACAGCACCGGGCTCCTTCCCGAGCTCGTCCCGGTGCTGCTTGTCAGCACTTCCCCAACCGTGGCTTTTCCCTGTGTTGCACCTGGTGTGCCACGTCCCCCTCTGTGCCGTGGGGCTTTCACCCCTCACTGCTGCCTGCTGACCTCGGCTCGGTTCGTGCTGCTTTCTGCTCCAAACAGTCCCTGTCAGCTCTTTGGCTCTCTTCAAATTCCCTTCTTCCCAGCACCAAAGTTTCAGGATTACAAACAGCATGATTTCCTAAAGAATGGAAAGGGGATATCTTTCACTCCTCTTTTGCTTCTTTCTTTCCTTATGGGAGATTTTGACATGATCCATCAATAATACTTTTTCTCCTGTCAAATCGTGCTTTACACTGCTCTCTGTTCTGCTGCCAGATTTCCACCCCAGTCCCCACGGGGATCCAGGTCTTTGATTGCTCTTCACAGATGAAGTCCTATTTTCACATACTCTGCCTCCTCAGACTTCCTAACATGAGGAGCTTGAGAGTCTTGGAAGAAGTTTCTCTGTAGTTCAGTCTGCTCTGCTTCTGAGGCCTCGCTCCAAGGTCTCCCCATGGATATAACTGTCTGCCCTCACTGATGGGAGAAACTGGTGTGAGACCTCCACGAGGAATTCTGTCCCCAGCCGTGACATCCACAGTGCAGCAGGCAGAGCACTGCAGCTGGGCAGTGAGGTGGGATGTCACTGTCATGTTCTCTTCCATGCAGGTACAGTGCCATGAAAGAATATTTATCTGAATTGGACAAAGAGACAAAAAAAGCTTTGGAAACTTTCTATGGATTTTCTGAGGGCAAGTCCAAGGTGCGCCGGTCAGTGGGTGACTGGAACAGCACAGGGAGCGACTTCTTCCAACAGATCCCTCTGCTGAAGGTCGAGGACTTCTCCAGGACAGCAACTGAGCTGCACAGCGGGCAGAAGAGGAAAATAGAGGGAAGTGTCTTTCACAAGGACTCGTCCATCGTGAACTCGGGCGATTCCAATGACATCATTGGCTTTCAGCTGGTGAGTGTCACTGTGTCCTGGCCAGCGAGTTCCCTGCGGGGTAGCCAAGGGCTGTGTTGGGGTCAGTGTCCCTCCAGCAGGTTTTATTGCCTGCTCAGGTGGCTTTACAGTGCACAGTGGTGCAGAGCACCCTGTCTGCTCTTCTGCCCAAGTCCACATGACTACTGCAGATTCACCTTCAGCTCTCAGGAAGAGAAGTACCTTCCTGAAGTCTTCCCAAACAGAGTCAGTGTCATCTGTGATCTTTTTTTTTTGGTCCCAAAATATTTGGTCATATCACTTAGCCCTGCATAAAAGGTCTTTGATGCCCACTGTAACTTGTTATTTCTGTGGAAGAGAAACACTATCAGATGTACCTGTACAATCCTTAATTCACACCTGCCTTGCAGAATCCATGATTTCAGTCCATCTGAAATGCTTTTTTCCTTTTGTGCTTGCCAGTGTGATGCGAACAACAGCAGTGAGTGTGCCCTGTACACATTCAGTTCAGGTGTTAACGCTATCCAGGAGTGGTACAAGCTGCATTACATGAATATCATGGCACAAATTCCCCTGGAGACTAAAGAAAAATTGAGTTATTCTGCTGATGACCTTCTACTGACATGTTTCTTTGATGGCCTATCTTGTGACAAAAGGTCAGTGCACAGAAAATTCCTACCATCTTAACAGCTTATTTCCAAATCCATAATATGTAGGAATGGAATATTTGGTATTTGCTGAATTCCAGCAGAAGCCACTGCTGGTTCTGTGAATCTGCCTCCCCCATGCTATCAACCTCCATTCCCACACTAAAACTTCCTTGAGTTTCCATCTCCTGATATAATAAAGTAGATCATACTGCTGTGTAGTTTCAGGTCACTCAGAAAGAGACCCACATTTTTCAGCAAAATGAACCTCTTGAAAAGAAGTAATAAACCTCCCATGCAGTCCTGATCTCTGTCCAAACCACAGCCGAGATGTGCTGCCTTTCTCTCACAGACAGAGCTATAGGGAACAAAGTCATGATATTCGATTTCTTCCAGGCACTTCAGTCGTTTCCATCACCCCCTCCACGGCAACTGCTACACCTTCAACAGCGGCGAGAACGGGACTGTCCTGAGCACCTCCACGGGCGGCAGCGAGTACGGTGAGGGGGCTTTGCACACACGGGGTGTTTGGGGCACCTTGCACACACACACGGGGTGTTTCAGGGCACCTTGCACACGTGTGGTGTTCCCTGTTGGTTTGCAGAGGGAACTGTTTGATAACAAGTGGTTCAGCAAACTGGATCCTGCTGGAGAGTGAGTGATGTGTTGGCTGTAGATGTACAGGCTGATTGGGGAAATGCCTGTTTGAACTAGTGCAAACTCTTGCCTGAGAATTCAGATAATATCATTGCATCACTAATGTTTTCCAGCTGCCCAGTATATAACTTTTTAAGTGAGTTCCAGCCACGTTCTCAGCAGATGTTATTTGTTTGTTGTACTCAGTACCACCAAGGGATGTTACTGGCCACAGGTGTCTTGGTCTGGCTGGGCAGAGGCTGTACTTGGCTATTACAGTTCTACTTAAGGCCAGACAACATGAAATAGACTGTGCTGCCCTCCTTGACCAGAAAACGTGTCTCTGGCTCCTGGTGTAACTTGCCGTGTCTCTGTGGTTCAGGATTGCAGGTTGTTCTGTACATCGACGAGGCAGACTACAACCCCTTCCTGGTGACGTCCACAGGAGCCAAGATCATCGTCCACGACCAAAACGAGTATCCCTTCATTGAAGACATCGGCACGGAAATCGAGACTGCAGCGGCCACCTCCATAGGGATGCACTTTGTGAGTGGCAACAATCTTCTTCTCAGACGCACCTTTGCCTCGGTACAGCTGTACATGGGAGCTGTGGGGTGATTGCAGAGAGCCAGCAGCTCCAAGGCCCTTAAATACCTCCCACTCAGCAGCTGAAGTGCTCTGGGGGAAATCCTGTGATAGCACTTTTCTGAACAAAAGAGGCCGTGGGAAAATCAGGTCTTTATAAACCAAACCGGTCTGGGATACTGTTTGTTCTCCCTTTTTTTCACCCCTTGGCTTTCCAGGGGATTTTTGGGTTTGTTTTCACAGCAAAATCCACAATCACAGAAATGTGTTGTCAAGTGCCTCGTTTGGCTTTAGCAATGAGCAGGGAATTTCATCCCACGAGGGTCCCCGGGGCAGAGGAGCCAGAGCTGGAGCTGTGGGTCTCCACGCTGGGGTCAGGTCCTTAGGGATGGTGGCAGCACAACCCCTTGTTTTATGAATGTAAGCCTCATTTTGCTGGTTTTCTCTCTACCCTAGCAGTAAAAATACCTTCGTGGGCAGCAGCTTTGCTTTTGCCAGCTGTGAGCACAGGCAAGGAGAGCTGCAGCCTCTGCTTTCTCCATTTAGTGTAGCTGCGAGCAGGCATTTAGCCCAAGGGGTTTTGCACAGCACGGACAGCTGTGCCAGGTCCCCTTTCATGTGGATGGGCTGTTAAGTGAGCACTCCAACTCTGCCTTTCTTGCTGGTGGTCTGGTCCAAGCATCAGCCATCCTGCTTATCTGGGTGTGCCCATCGTGATAAGCCCTGCATTAGAAAAGACATTAAAAGAGGGCTGATGTTTTACAAAATGCAAATAGTTAACTGTCTTCCAGCTGTCTGGAAAACTGTGGCAGCAACTCCACAGTCATGACTGAGAGGTTGGTGTGAGGACACAGTGTCTCACAGGACTCTTCTTTGTCACCATCACACCGTACAGAGACAGTCATGGAAGGCAGAGTCTCAATATTTAATATAATATTTTCTTAGCACAACAGGTTTGGACTGTTGCTGTAGTATAAAAAACAAGATTGGGCACATCTTATTGTCTGTGTATAAAAGATTTGTCATGAGGAAGGGATCCAATTGCATCCTAATGAGGCAGCCAAAATAGAAGCTGGAAGCAATTTCTGGCCCCAGAACAAAAGCTGGGGATCACTGTCCTTCAAGGAAAGGACAACTCCAGAGAGCCTGCTGAGTGGTGGGGGTCAGGATTGTCAGGACAGGGCTGCAGCACCGAGGTGCCAGGTCGGTCCTTGTGCCCACATGCAAGGTCACAGAGGAGGACACAGCACTGCTTGCTGGGCTCTGAACACAGCATCAGTGTCTGGTTATTGCTCATGCATTTCTGCTGGGTACTAGGACTGCCCCCCAACCTCCAAAAATATTCCAAGATGTTTGGAATGCAAACAAGGCATTGCTTGGTCAGAGTTACAGTGCTTTTGTTAAATATTTAGTTTGGAAATTATTTCAGTACCTGAAGGAACAAGTAAGCTTTTGTAGGAGCATAAACCACAACAAAATAATTCTATACAAAGGATCGATCATCTCTTGGAAACCCCAAAAGCATACTGAAGCAGTGTCTTGGCACTACCTTGTATGTGGAATTTAAAAGCTGGTTTTGGTCAGTTTTCAGAAGTAATGCATCTCTAATACTGAAATCCCATCTTTCCCTCCAAAGAGAGATTTGAGCATCTCTAAAAGTGCCCACTTGCACCGTACTGGCCCTTGTCTTTCTGTAGACAAAGTGATGAGGTATGTTTCTATCAGGTATGCTCCCATCCTCAGGAGCTGCATTCAGTGCCTTAGGGGTTTCAAGCCTTTCTCAGGTTCCTGCTTAATCGATCCTTTGTACTGAATTTTTAATTCTAATTTTAAACTCTGTAGAGAAAGACAAGTGAATGGATTCTTAAATGGATGTTTCTTGTGGTTCCAGGCCACTCTATTGTAAAGTGGATAATTACTGCAGAAAGATAGCAGGGGCTAAGGGAGGTAAGGCAGCCTGCAGGAAGTGGGCAATGCAGCTGCAATCAGAATTCGGGAATTTGAGGGCTCCCAGCCCTGGTTTCACAGAGCTTGCAGGCACAGACTTGGCATGTCAGAGCTCTTTGCTCTGGGCAGAGATTGCGGAACAGGAAAAGTCATTAGCATTTGAGAGGAAGGGTCAAAGCAGTACCTGGAAAAAGGTTTGAGGGAGACACAAACATTTGATTTAAAGTGGATTGAGAGAGGTGCTGTTGAGCACTAGTGGAGCCTCGAGTGCTGTTTACTCACTGCACAGGAGCAGCCAGTGCACCAACAGCTCAGGCAGGTGGGATCCTCACAGAAAATAACCCAAAATTCCCCCAACAACCGCCCTTCCTCAGAACACAAACATCCAGAGTAAATGACACATAGCCTCTTAAAACTAGGAGAGAATATGCATATGGATTACTCTGCTTGGAAAAATCCTCACTGCTACATTGTGCCACCCTGCATTCCTGCATAAGGTTTCCAGAAAGACAGCAGAGAATCCCACCAGAGCATTTTTTTTTTTAAATGGCTATTAGAAACAAAAACCCCCTTGTTTTAACAAGGGATCGACAAATCATTTTAGGTAGCAAAAGGTAAACATTCTGTTCAAAGCTGCCTTATCACTTACAGTTTCAGAGCTGGGATAAAGTGTCACTGAATCCTTTGGTTTCTCCGTGAACTCCAAAAAAACAAGTTTTGTTCTTTTCTGTTTCTCAGACTCGGTCTCGCAAGCTGAGCAAACCCTACAGTGACTGCACAGAGACAGGAGCTGACATACCTGTGGAAAATCTCTATAACAAGAGCTACTCACTCCAGGTAAAGCCATTACATTTGGGTTTATCAGTCGCTTGAAAACTGCCTGCTTAAAAAGCTTTGTAACAGTCTGTGGTTCAGGACCCGAGACTGGAACAGTCTGAGCACAGGGCTGTTGCTTTTACCACTGATGTAAAATGCGACAGCACTTCTTAAAATCCAACTTTTATTCCTGAGTAGTTGCTGTTTGAAGTTCCCTCAGGCACTCTGTTAGATAAAGAGAGAACATAAGCTCATTAGGCAATTTTCAAGCAATGTGAGACTGGAAAATATTGGCCAAGTAAAGGTTGCAGCTTAGTAAGCCGTGAAGCCAGAAATTGTGACCTTTAGGACTCCAAGAATAACAGAAACCATCTAATCAGTATCCAGATAGCAGGATGTTTGTTTACAGAGTAAGTTCCCACTAATTTTGCATGGTTTCTGTAATTGGGTCGTCTTGGAGAGTGTCAGTTGTTCTGGCACTCTCCACTTGAAGAATTGTACTTACATTAACTGCTGCCTGCTGCAAAGCCCAGGTCTAGGCTGAATTTGTGTTTTACGGGGAATAGGAAATCTGTTGTGGTGTAGTGCCAGGTAGGATCACCTAGACATTATTTCAGGTTTTTAATAACAGTACTTCACTGAAACTCAGTGCTCAGGAGGGCTGGGACTGGGACCAAATGGCTTGACTGGGATTTAAAAGAGAAGCTCTGTTCCTGCATGTCCCAGTGTTATAGCACAAACCACAGCTCTGCTGCCTTGTTAATCCTCCCAGCTTCACCTCTCCCAGTAGGCACCAGCAGGGTTTGGTGGAAGCTGTGAACATTTGCTGCTGTGAGTCACTTCCCACACCTAGTTAGTGATTCATGGGCCACGTGCCATGGCAGGCCTAAAACCCTCTCCTTGACTCTGTAAAGAGCAGCTGTAACACTGAAGATTTTGGTGGCTGTAGGGGAAGTGGGGGCATTCACAGAACCCCCATATATGTAATCCTCTGAGAAGATAATTTTCTTATTTTGTGCAGTAGAGCCTCAACCTTCCACCATGCTTTCTGCCTCTGTCTGTATTCACTCACAGCAGAGCCTGAAGGCCCAGGGAAACAGGGTTCCCATCCCACTACTGTTGTCAATAAGGAGGATGTTTTTAGGTGCACAGGAGCCTGGAGCTTAGTGCTGCCTCTTAGTCCCCAGCTCTGATTTTCTCCCCAGATCTGCCTGCACTCCTGCTTCCAGAAGGCCATGGTGGACTCGTGTGGCTGCGCCCAGTACGCGCAGCCCTTACCCGCCGGGGCCGAGTACTGCAACTACAAGAAGAACCCAAACTGGAGTTAGTATTGAAACACCCCTGGCACTGCACATGTCCCAGCTGCCAGCCCTGTCCCCTGCAGCACCAACCCATCACACAGCCCATGCACCCACGTCCCTGTCACACAGCCCCCTGTACCCACCCTGCTGCTGCACACACAGTGTGCTGGGATGAGGCAAATCTGCCTTAACCCACTTAAGCCCCCCCAGCCAGAGCCAGAAGTGCCTCCCTTGCTCACACTGACTGGTTTGTGAAACTTCCCCTGGTGGCTTGTCACCTGTGCCCACCACAGAACAGTCGAGTGGAGGGCTTGACCAGGTGTGGCAGTTTTCATGCCTATATCAAGTGACACCCACTTCTCAAGAGTCTTTTGCAGTATTTATAGGGTAAATCTTTTTATCCCCACCATGTAGGCAATGGCCACAAAGGCCACCTATGCCCCACTCCAGCCCAAGTAGCAGATTTTCTTTCTGGCTTCTCACGCACATCCTACTCCTCCCCTGCAGTGTACTGCTACTACAGACTGCACGAAAAGTTTGTGAAGGAGCAGCTGGGCTGCCAGCAGATCTGCAAAGATGCCTGCAGGTGAGTCCTTGCCACAGCCAGAGGCAGAGTGTGCGTGGGAGTCGTAGCTCACAGGTGACATTCTGCTTCTCTCTGCAGCTTCAAGGAGTGGGCGCTTACCACCAGCATTGCTCAGTGGCCCTCCACCGTGTCAGAGGTGAGTCCCCATTGCACTGCACCAGAACAGCAGCCTAGCACAATGCATTGAGTAACCCCAGAGGCTCAGCACAGAATCAGGAGGCCCTAGGGTAGTCAGTAGCATTCAGTGATGCTGCTCCCAGAGACCAGTCTGTAGTTTCCAGCTCGGGGCTCCCGCTTCAGGAGTTCACCATTAAACTGAAATTTGTCTGGGGGGATCCCCTTGGGCCCAGCTGGCCTGTCACACACTCAGTTCTGGTACCCATACCAGCCCAAGGAGGTGTGGAGCACGAGTCTCTTCCCAAGGGTCTCTGCACAAGAACCTGCAACTAGAGTTGCGTTTTCTGTCTGTTCTCCAGGACTGGATGCTCCGAGTTCTCTCTTGGGACAAAGGGCAAAAACTCAACAAGAAGCTGAACAAGTAAGTCCCCCTGTGTGTTCCTGCCTTGCACCTCCAGCTCTGATACGATCTGGGCAGCCCTAATGATGGCAATTGGGGAAAAAGCTCCCTTGGAGCAGCCCAGCCCTACTGGTCCAACTGGTTATTTGCATAGTTTTTCAGTATGTTTCATGTTATTGTTTTACTAAACCCTCTTCCTACCACCCGTTTCCCCAGGACAGACCTTGCCAACCTCATGGTGTTTTACAAGGACCTGAACGAGAGATTCATTTCGGAGAATCCTGCCAACACGGTGAGTGAGCGTGCTGGTCCCTACTCCCAGGAGACACAGCACTTCCTCCCACGCAGGCTGGAAGCTTTCACCTGCCCAGGGGAGCAATCCCACACAGGCAGGGGCAGGAAGCTGATCTCAGATATGCACCTCTGGGCTGGTCCTGCCCTTTCCAGCCCTTATCTCGGGCCACGTCTCTGCCTGTCCAGCTCTGAGCCCTGTGCAGGGGCAGCCTGCAGGCTGCCCACAGCAAGCTCAGCTCCAAGCTCCTTCTGAAGCACAGCCAGAGAGAACAACAGCAGAGATGGGCCCACTGCATTTTGGAGTGCTGAGCAAGCCCTGTGTGCCCCGGCTCAGGTCTCCCTGCCTGCTGTAGTGGCACCACGGACAAGTGCCCCTTGCAGACCCTAACCCTGTGCTCTCCGCTCCTCCAGCTCGTCATTCTGCTGTCCAACTTCGGGGGCCAGCTGGGGCTGTGGATGAGCTGCTCGGTGGTGTGTGTCATCGAGATCGTGGAGGTGTTCTTCATCGACTCGCTGTCCATCGTGCTGCGGCGCCAGTGGCAGAGGGCCAAGAAGTGGTGGCACGGGCGCCAGCGGGGCGGCGCGGGGCGGGCCCCGCCGGGCAGCGACCCCGAGGGGCAGGGCCACCACAACCCCGCCTGCATGGACGAGGACCTGCCCACCTTCACCACGGCCCTGCGCCTGCCGCTGCCCCGGGACAGCCCCCTGCCCAGGACTCCCCCGCCCAACTACAGCACTTTGCGCCTGGAGACGGCGTTCACCGAGCAGCTGCCCGACACGCTGGAGCGGGGCCAGCACTGACGCTGGGCACCCGCCCACCCCCGTGGCCGGGGCAAAAGGCACAGATCAGACATGCACTGAAGGGCTGTCAGGTCAGACCCTTACTCAGGGATTGAACTGGCGCTCAGAGCTGCCCTGAGCAAAGCTCAGACACAAAAGCCAAGGACTCAGAGACGTTAGGAGCTTCGAGCAACATCAGTTCTCGAGTTAATGATGGCAGGAGATGGCTGGAGCAGGATGTGGTGCTAAGCTGGATGTCTCACCAGGCAAAGGCACGCATTAGCCACCAGCTGCACACACCCCATTGCATGTGGGCAGGAATTGCTCCACAGCAGCAGATTGATGCCACATTGAGCATTAACACTAATTGCTCTCTGCTGTGTGGCTGGACTTGTGGGAAAAACCCCAGGCTGTCAGGAATCCAGGAGGGCATGTGTAGGAAGGGCATGACAGGGGCTCGGGTGAAGGACAAAAGAGCATAAAAGGAAAGCTCTCACTTGAATTTTCAGTAGAAGCCTCATTCCAGTGGTGGCCTGAAGAGCTCTTTCTTGTGAGATGAAAAGCCAGGACAACCAGAAAAGTGCTTGTAGAACAAGTTACTACACGACTAGGGTAGGAAAGCTGGAGTCATCCCCAAAGAATCATCTGAAATGGCATGAAATCCAATTTGGAGCACAGTAATGAAGTGCATCCTCTGCAAGCTTGTTCCATTCTACATCACTCAGGCAGCCCTTAAACATAACTTCCAAGGAGCTCATTAAATGACTTCCCAGAAGCCTCACAGGGAGTTAGCTGGCTGCTCTTTTCTGCTCAACCCCAGGCAAGGACTTCTCCTGCAGCCACCCAGTTCCCCACCTGCCTTCCCTGGCACTGGCAATGCCTGGAAGATGTCTCTCCCCACCTGTACCTCATGAGTTTATTTTATAGAGGACAGTGAGAATCCAGAAAGGTTCTTCAATGTGCAATAAAACCTATTTTAACTGAATTATTTAAATAGATGATAAACTGAAAAAATAAAGATATATTTTTGAGTAACTGCTTGGACCTTTTTTGTTTTAAAATCACCACTATATGAGTTAGTTCCCTCCAGGAATCCTGAGAGCTGAGGGAACTTGTCTGCCTGACCTGGGGGCTGTAAGTTCTCAGCAGGGCCAAGCCTCCCAGCCAGGTACCCCAGGCCCCTCAGCAGAGATGGAACAGGGGAATTCTGTGGGACCCAGCTCAGGAACAGGCAGGAGGAACATGGAGTGCAAGCAGAAACTGAAAAGGCCTTTCAAAAAGCAATGTGAACCAGCAAGGGCCCAAACCCACTGGAACTTCAGGTGTCCCCAGGCAGCTCCACACCTAAGCAGTCCCTTGGAGGCCACAGGAAAAGCAGATCTGCCCCAGCCCCTGATCCAGCACTAGAGAGGTGCTCTGGGCCTGCCATGGCTCATCCCCATCACCTCTAGCAGCATCAAACACCAACACTCAAATCAGCAGTGGCAGAACAGACAGAGCAGCCCAGGGAGCCCCACCTCCCCTTGGTGCTACAGGCATGAGCTGTCCCCACTGCAGCAGGGACCCAAGTAACAGCAAAGTCCAGAGCTAAGCAACACCTCAACACAAACTCCTTCCTTGCCAGCTTGGTGGTGCTGCTTTGGCTCCATCACACCTGACTGAGGATTTGCCTTCCAATGCAGAGGGGCCAGCTGCCCCCAGCTCCCACAGAGCACAGCCTACAGGGAACTTCGTGAGGCTCCTGGGAAAGCAGGCAAACACCACAAAGGGGGTCATGCCACAGTTCTTCCATCCCACATCTGTACCTGTGTGTGCAGCAGCACCCAAGAGAACACAGCTCTCCACAGGGTTTGCTCACATCTGCTCCAGGCAGTGCTAAGGACAGACTGCCCAAGCTCAGTTTGAAGCTGGTACTGCTCCTTCCCCACTGCTGCACCATTGCCCGGTTTCTTCTTCCCCTCAGGCTGCTCAAACACCTCCAGCCCTCAGAGCTGGGTTAAACCAGTGAGTGCTGATCATGCAATCAGCCCCTGACATGAGGGAACCCCCCACACCTGGCTCTAGGGCCAGGGAAGGCACTGGCAGCTGGCTCAGATTGGGATGGATCAAGGGTTTGTGTTTCTAAAGGCCTCCCAGGAGCAAAACAAAACCTTGGAAAATAAACAGTGATGCCAACCCTGCACAGAAGGAGGTGTAGGGACGTCAGACTTTACAACAAGAACTGCAGTTCCAATAAGGGCAATATCCTTTGATGGAGAACAAGGCTGCTAACCTGTAGTGGTCCTGCAGCAGAAATGTTGGGGCTCTCCCACTGAAAACCCAGGATACGTGTCCTGACAGGTGCTTTTTTGGGAGAACACTTGCTTTTAATTCTTTGGAAAAGCGCAGGTGTTGTGCAGGTGCTGTTTGCAGTTACTTTTGGGGCAGCTGCAACACCTTTTTTCCGCGTGTGATTAATCCTCAGAGCTGCAGAAATGGTTTACTTCATTGTGAATTAAACACTGAACTGTGCTGAACTCTTGAGTCACCTCAAACACAGCAAACCACCGGGCACAGTCTGGGAATCAGGACTGGCACACGCTAAACATCATAAACTCAAAGTGTCCGAGAAACTCGGCTCAGAGTTTATGGGAAAAACAGGCTGTAAAATCCAGGGTTCAGCAACATCCCCTGTTCCACTGCGCTGGCTCCAGGGTCAGGAGGGAGGCTCAGTCTCTTGCCATGGGGCTCCCAGCAGACCCATGGCAGGTGGTGGGAGCCCAGGCAGCCCTGTCAGGACTCCAGAGCAGGCACCCCTCACTCACAGCAGTCCCTGCTTGCCCCTGTCCCTGGGATTCAGCTGCAGTCACAGTGCCCAGCTCTTGGGCAGAGATAACAATGGCCCCAGACCCACAGACCCCCCTCAGCTTCAGCTTTATGGCACTGCAGGGCTGTGGGGAGCAGCTGCAGTACCCAAAAACAGCGAAGGCACGGGCAGCATCGCAGGCAGGGCACTGCCTTGGCAAGGGACAGGCTGGGGAGAGGTTTGTGGCAGCAGGTGCTGGTGACTCAGGGGAAAAGCTGCCAGCACAGAGGGACCGGCCCTTCGAGGAGAGGGGGCACAGCAGCAGAACCTCGCTCTGCTCCTCCACGGCTCCTGAAGCAGCCACTGCCAGAGGGGAGAAAGCCGGAGGTGATGGGGAGCTGTGGGGGAAAGTGGCTGAGGAGGAGGAAAATCCAGCAGCACAGAGATTTTCTGGATGGCAGAAATCTGCCTGTGTGGGGGTGTCAGCCTCGAGGGGTGACCCCAGCGCCCCTCAGAGTGGAAGGAAGGGGCAGCTGCCCAAAGCTGCTCCCAGCACATGTAACTGGGCAGTACCGACAGGGTTAAAAACTGCCCAGGCCCCTTCCAGAGAGGTGACATCTGGGTGACATCCAGTGGTCCACAAACAGGTTTAGGAGTTAAATGCCTCATTAATGTAAATGGGGCTGGGCTGGGGAAAGGCATCTCCAGCACATGCCTATGGAAATGGAAAATCCATCCAGGCTCAGCCTCTTGTGCTCAAGCCCAGCTCGGGGGAGGCCAAACACGGCTGGACAGGTGGATGGTTCCATTTCACCCTTTCACCTTCAGGGCAGGGTGAGCCAGCCCCGGAGCAGTTCCTCCCACCAGACAGCTGGCTTGAGCCATCCCCACCAGCCCAGCCTGTGCTAGGCATTTTGGAAGCATTTTCCAGCGGAGCATCCCCAGCCAAGGCAGGGCCGTGGCAGGGGAGCCACGGCAGCACCGAAGCGGTTCCAGGCAGCAGAGGCAGAGTGTGGCCCGTGGGTGCAGCAGTTCCTGCACAGTGACAGGGCACGGCACGGCCCCAGCACTGATCCCTGCGGCCAGGATGGGCCGGGCTGTGCAGAGCAGCACCAGCTGCCCACAGCCCCTGGCACACGGGCACCGGGCACAGCTCACAGACTGAGAGCAGTGCCCAAGGCCAGGAGGGGGAACAGGAACCCCGGGCAGCTCGGGCATTCCCATCTGGGACCCTGGACTGGACCTGCTGTGCCTCTCCAGCCCTGGGCAGCGCTGGCCCGGCTGCTCCCATCCTGCTTGGCTGCTCGTCCCTCTCCAGAGCAGTGTGGATTCAGGGTCCTCTGGCCCTGGGGAGGTGGGCTCGGTGGTGAGGGCACAGGGGTAGTGGTGGTGGAGGGCAAGGGCTCTTCCAGGAGTCCTTGTCCTTGTCCTTGTCCTTATCCTTGTCCTTGTCCCTGCAGCCACGCTGCACGAGGGCTCTCCCCTCGGGCCCCACACAGGCAGCTGAGGGCCCGGGATGCTGACCTGCAGCCATGACTGCTCCCTGGCCGGCTTTAACACAGCCTGAGGGGTAAACAGGGAAACACACCTGGCCCAGGGCTGTGGACAGAGCGTTCCTGCCTCTCTGCCTTCTGGAATCTTCACCCAAGCCTCAGCACTTTCCTGTAACACTCTTGCACTGCCCTGTCCCTCCCAGCCTTGTGTGTCTGCCTCAGTTTTCCCTCCAGAAGGAGCTGGGTGGGAGCTGTACCCTATTGGGACCTGAGCCCCCCTCGCTGCTGGGCTGCCAGCCCTGCCAGCCCCCCAGGACCATGGTGGCACTGTGACCTTGGCAGCCCTGGCAGTGCCCCCAGAGCAGTGTGATATGAAGTATAGCAGAGGACACTGCGGGCACGAGTGACAAAAACCCGACCTGCAACGCCCCGAGCAACTGAGCCAGCGCCGGCTATGGGTGTGGGGTGAGGGGTCACATCTCTCTCTTCCACTCGTGGGTTTTGTCCAAATGTGTTTCTAGGAACCAAAGCCATGTGTCCCCTATATTTATTCACCTGCGCCAGCGCACGCTGCAGTCCTGGCAGGATGTGATCTCCCAGCACACAGGTGAATCACCCTGGCGTCACAGTGCCTCTCACCCCAGTGCTGTCCTTCTGCGTTTTAAGACCTTCTCACCCAAGTTTACATAACGAATCCTGAACGGTACAAGCTGTTCCCCTGAGTACACAGGGGTAATCACTCTTGGTCTTGCTATAAATCAGCTCTGGTCTTGTTATAAAATGTCATCAGTCACAAAATAGTTCATATTTGCCCCAGGACATGGGAGGGGACCATAAAGCACCAGCCCAGGGCATCTTAAAATCTGCATCCTGCTGGAGCCGTGCTGGCACTCCCTGACCTGTACCAGGGCAACCTGGGGGCATCCAGAGGACTGGGCTCCACCTGAGCTGCCACATCCCAGGATGCTGAAGTCACAGCAGGAGGGATATTTATCAGTAAACTTCTACAGTGGAAAAGGCAGATGAGTGCAACTAATTCTCTGTCACAATTTCTTACAGAGCTGGTCCGGGGAAACCCCACCAGTGACAAACCATCACAGCGCTGCACTGAGAACCTGCCCAGTGTCACCCACGGGTGAAGCGGGACCCGGTGCCCGATGTCACCACGCTGAGGCTGAGGAAGCCGGGCCCCAGAGGAGCCGGCCCCGTCCCTCCGTGCCCGCAGCCACAGCTGGGCTGGCAGAGCCATCGCTCCGTGCCCGCAGCCACAGCTGGGCTGGCAGAGCCGCACACGCAGCGGTGCCACAGCCCTGGGCCCGAGCCTGGCTCGGAGCGACCCCTCCCTGCGCCCCCGGCCCACCGAGCTGTGCCAGGCCAACAGGAGCCGCCGGGGCCCCTTCCCTCTCCTCCTCGGGGCTTGTAAAACAAAACCAGTCTGGGTTTTACTGCCTGATCTTTGTAACGCAAACACAGGTCAGTTAACAGGTTTTACACAGCGGCTCCCGGCACAGAGTGGTTGTGAGATGCTCACTGTCACTTCGCTGGGATTTTACTGGTCACAACTAAATGACTCGATTTCAGCTAGTGACAGCGTGTCTCTGGAAGTGCACACGACAAACCTGGCAATTACCTCGCTGGGCGAGCCTGTGCTGATGGCAGATGCCCGGCTCCCTCGGCAGGGGCAGGGGCAGGGGCAGGGACAGCCTCTCCTGTGGGGACACAACACCTGCACCAGCATTGTGTGGGTGACGGTGACAGGGACCGATGGGGACTGGTGGGGACTAACAGGAACAAGCACCTCTGCTCTTCTTCATCTGTACATCCAGACCAAACAGCATCCAGCAAAATTCCAGCTGTCTTTGTACCTATTGCAGCCACAGCCACCATCAAAACATTTTCCTTCCATAAGATCAATTCAGGAGCAGTTGATATTTTTGAAACGTGGTGGACTGGGCAGATGGAGTCACTTTCAGGACTTATTTTCCCCATGGGTCTGGTGTCCCAGCTGTATTTAGCTGCTGTCAGCAGTGCATCATGCCACCACAACACACCACAGGGAACACAAAGCCTGGGATGCAGGGGAGCTTCCTGTGGCGTCTCAGCTGTATTTTCAGCAGGAGGTTTTTGCTTATGAAATAAACTTTCTCATAAACAATTGAGAGATGATGGAAAGTCAGGCCAGCTCAAGGTCATTTGGCTTTGCTGGCTGCGCAGCCGATGTTCCAAACCCTGGAACAAACGCCACCCGCTCTGTTTCCTGTGCTCGAGCTGCCAGAGCTGGTAACAGACATTGTTCTCTGGGAAAGCAGTGGCCAGAGGAGGGCAATTATTGTGACAGGGCAGAGGAACCCGGCAGGTCCTGGTCCATCAAACCTGTTCATTCCAGCTTCCCTTGGAGATACTTCTCGAACACAATCCCGCATTCCACTCCTGACATAATGACATGAGGTACACTCGTGCCAGTTAAAAATAAAAATCCCTTTTGTTCCCAAATAACAGAACACAGGGACATTTGGGAAAGTCTGACCAAGTCCTGATTGAACAAGAATCTGCCATTACCTCTCCTAGCAAGAGGCAATCACTCCCCTGTACAATGCTCTGCCCTCAGCAGTGATTTATGGTTCCAAGGAGGCTTGTACCTGTTCACTCTTCTGTTGTGCGGAGCTGACGTCTCCTACATTGCTTGAGATGCTCAAGATTTTACCTCCAAACGTGTTTGTACAGCAGTGCTGGGATCCCAGCCCATGGCTCACACTGGGCTGGGAGAACACAGCAAACGGGGGGGCACATCTCCCCAGCCCCCCTGAGGGATTAATTATGGGATCAACAGGAGTCAGAGTGCAAGACACATAATATTAAGTCATGAAATCACAAAGCACATGTGACTCACTGTGAGAATCACTGACAGCTGGGCTGGGAGGGCCCTGGCCCGTCTGAGCTGCTGCCCCCGGCCCGAAGCAAACAGAGAAGCTGCTTCCATCTTTAGTTCATTCTGTTGTTTTATGGAAACAGCGCTCATTTCTCCTGGAAAGGGATCATCAAGTTCCAGGTCAGTCCATTGGTGCCACTAAGGCAGAGCTCTGCCCCTTCTACCTGAATATCAATATCTTCCCTAGTCCACACTTGACAGGCTGGAGGTGTTCAAACTCCCACTGGGAGCATGCCCAGCAGCAGGCAGGGCAGCAAAGAGCTGTGAAGGGAGGCTTTTTGTGGAAAAAAATAAATTAACACAGAATCAAAGAATCATTCAGGTTGGAAAAGCTCTCCAAGATATCAAGTCCAAACATTTCACCAGCACTGCCAAGGCCACCACTAATCCTTGTCCCCAAGTGCCATCCACATGGTTTTTAAATCCCTGCAGGGATGGTGATACCACTACTGTCCTAGGCAGCCTTTGCCAAGGTTATAAGGTCTTATACTTCTTTTAAAATAGAAAAAAGATTGTAGGATCTGTCTGAAACAACTTATAAAACTATTTCAAAACACTGACGCACCTCACCTGCATTTATTTCACCCATGTCAAAAGCCTGGAACCAGGGACCGTTGGCACCAGGGAAGGTAAAGCAGCAAGGTGATGTCCTGGAACCTGTGGCAGCTGCAACCAGACTAAGAAACAGCGTGAGCTGCTCAGGGCAGCGGCCACCAGACCTGAGAACCCCTGCCAACGCCTAAAGGGGCTCCAGGAGAGCTGGACAGAGAATCGGGCCAGGGCCTGGGATGACAGAGCACAGGGAATGGCTTCCACTGCCAGAGGGCAGGGCTGGATGGGGTACTGGAAAGAAATCCTTCCCTGGGAGGGGGGGAGGGTGGGCAGGCCCTGG
>VXBR01009601.1:338800-382616 GCA_013400215.1 Cisticola juncidis | reverse complement strand
TAAGGTCCCTCCCAACCCAAATAATTCAGTGATTCTCTGAGATTTGTGCCACTGATCCCATGCTGTGTTAGGGGATCCTGACGCGGCGGGAGCAGGAGCAGCAGAATCAGGGACCCGTCCTCGGGATGCGCTAGGAGAAAATCACGGTAACATTTCAAGGAACCGGGACCAGGCTGGGAGNCACACTGATATAGACCTGAAGTCACCCGGTCTCTGCTGGTTTTGCGGCAGCGGGGCAGGTTTTGGTGCTGGACAGGTATTTGGGATGTACCCGGCATCCAGCCAGGGGTAGTAATTCGGATTTAACTTTTATTCGCACAGGGGTTTCCTTTAATTTCCCTGATAAAAGAGAATGGGAGCAAACTGCATCTTCATGGCCTGGTTCAGTGTTTGGTCTGGCATTGGAAATGTGCCATCTCCCCCAGGATGGCATCTCCCAGTGAGGCAGAGTGCGCTCGCAGCATCCCAGGGGATGGAGTTGCTGGTGTTGGGGGTTTGCTCCTCTTACAATCCAGGATTCCCTTGCCCAAGCAGCAAAGTGAGCTGAGCAATGTGACCTCACTGGCACAGGAGGAGCACGGCTTGTGATTGTCCTACGAGAGAGGGACATCATGGGAACCACGGGGTCATGGATTGGTTTGAGTTGGAAGGGACCTTCAAGTTCATCTCATTTCACCCCTGCCCTGGGCAGGGACACCTTCCATGGTCCCAAGGTGCTCCAAGCCCTGTCCAGCCTGGCCTTGGACACTGCCAGGGACCCAGGGGCAGCCTCAGCTTCTCTGGGCACCTGTGCCAGGGCCTGGCCACCCTCCCAGGGAATGATTTCTTCCCAATATCCCATCTATCCCTGCCCTCTGGCAGTGGGAGCCATTCCCTGTGTCCTGTCCTTCCCTGCCTTGTCCCCAGTCCCTCTCCAGCTCTCCTGGAGCCCCTTTAGGCCCTGCCAGGGGCTCTGAGCTCTCCTTGGAGCCTTCTCTTCTCCTGGTGAGCACCCTCAGCTCTCCCAGGCTGGCTCCAGAGCAGAGGGAACTCAGGGTTAGGCAGGTAGTGGGAGCAGAGAGCTAAGCAGGGCCCGGAGTCAGACTGTAAATGCTGCTGAGTGCTGCCCTCCCTGCCTGCCACGGGCTGGGAGAGCTGCAGCCCTGGGCACTGGAGCTGTCCTGGCCCCTGCCCCTGCTTGGAGCATCTGCTAGAGCTCTGACCCCACCTTGAGACTTTCACTGCTCACTGACACTGCTGCTCCTCTTTTCAAACTGCCAACCTGTACATCTGTGAGGCAACAAAAGAAATCCCTCCAATTTGCAAAAACACCACTGGAGAGTATAGATGCCTTGTTTAGGAAAGGCTTTTTCCTCAGGTTTCAGGGGAGATGGCAGATGGGCAGCTGGTGATCAAAGAGGAGTGGCTGGTGTGTCCCAGGAGAGAAAGTGCTGAGCAGTCCCAGTGTCATCGGGCTGATAGTGGCAGGGTGGTTTCGCAGCCCATGTCCAGCCCTGGAGCTTCCAGGAGTGGGCCAAGTTTTGCTCGTGACTTTATTTCCTTCAAGTGGCAATTGCCCTAGGAAAACCCCAGAGGAGACTCAACAGTCAACACAGCCATTTCGTAATGTGGGAGTCTGATGTCACTGTGAGGTGGAGGAGTTTCACCCAGGGCGATGCTGGGATGAGGCTGGGCTGGACCCAGCTGCTGGAGACAGGGAGGACTCGTCCACAGCACAGAGAAACCCCGGTGGAACCGGCAGCAGGTTTCTCTCAGGATGGCTTTGGCCCTCACAGGGATCCATGTGCCAGGAGAGGGGCCATGGCCCCCTGTGCACCCCGGGGTCTCACGTCCCTGGGGTCAGCTCCAGACAGTTCAGGTGACCCTGTTGTGACCAGAGCAGCCCAGAGCAGGGCTCGGATGTGAAGCAGGGCAGGCTCCCTGGAGCCCCTGCAGAGGGTTCAGGGCTCTGTGTCTCTCGAGGGGGTGGCACCTCCTGTGCCCCCAGCCCTGCTCAGCTCCTGCTCCATCACTGCTCCACTTCCTCAGTCCAGAGGGGCCGTGGGAAGGGGGCACCATTGTCTGTGCTTGGATGGAGAGTGGGTCTTTACATGCCTCATTTATCACCTCTCTGCTGAGGTGCAGCTCGCTGATGGGGCAGAGCAGGACCCACTCCAGCCTGGCACCAAACCTGGCACCAACCCTGCCCCGAGCAGCTCCAGCCCCCGAGCACTGAGAGCTGTGCCAGGGAGGAGCAGGGGCTTGGGCAGCTCACCCGGGGCAGCTTCCAGCTGTCAGCACGGAAAAAGCCTCTTTGGAAACACTCTGGAAATAAAGGTAAGAAGAAAACTGTTAAAATGAAAATATACATTGCAAAAAAGTAATTCAGATATATTCAAATGCAGCTTTTGCTTCATGCCATTTCTTTTATCACACGTGAAAAGGAGCAATCTCTCCCAGCACTGGCAGGTTAATGAATGACCCACAGAGACTGGCACATGAGTGGGGTCTCCCTGTGGCAGGAGCCAGTGGCTGGTGACAGCAGGGACAGCCCAGGGCACGCAGCCCAGCCAGGCAGGGCCCTGCCCTGCACCAGGCACGGCTCTGAAGCTGCAATCTAATCTAACTCTTTTACTGGATTTCTTAAAAGGCAGAAATATTTCCTGGTCTGCCTTGCTGGGCTCCCCAGGTGTGAGTGAGCTCTGGGGATGGGGCTCTGCAAAGCCCAGGCCCTGCAGCCCCTCAGGCAGGGCTGAGCTCCCCCTCGGGGCTGGGGCATGTCCTGGGGGCCCACGTCCTCCCACAGCCCTTCAGCAGAGACCAAGGTCATTTTCTCCTTATTTCTGCCCCAAACCCAGCCAGGCTCTGGTGCAAGGTGTGCACCCTCCATGAGCAAACCACCCCCAGGCAATGGCAGGAGGAACCTGGTGGCACAGGGTCGTGATGAGATGGTGAGGGAGCACAGGGGGTCCAAGTCCCGGGACACGAGTATCTTGGAGAACAAAATCTTTTTCTGTAGGAGTGGAGCCTGCCCTCGGATCTTACAGGAAGCAGCTGGGGTTTGTTCTTTCCCAAGTCCTCTCCCACAGAGGATCAGCTGCATCTAATATCACAGGTAACAGGCGTGCAGGGGAAACCATCATCTCTCTGTGTCATGAGGGAGACTTCAAAATCTGTTTGGTTTATCCTGTTCTCAAACTCTTTATGTGCTACTCAGGAGAACCTGCAGATCTGGCCAGCAGATCAAGGAATCAGTATCACCTTTTTTATTTTTGAAAGTATGAAGAACCCACCTCCTTTCACTCCCCTGGGCCCGTGCACACCTTTACTGCCTTCTTTGCTCACCTGCAAATAATGCTGTGTCACTCTCATTCCTGCCCTGCCGAGTGCTGCTCCTTAGTGAGCTATTGCTGAATTATTCCAGCACTCTTCCTCCCAGGATGGGGTCTATTCCCAGCATTAATCTTTAACTCTGCTCTCCTGCAGCTTAAATCTGACAAATGTTCTGAGTGGCTGCCTCGGGTTCTTTTTGAAATCCTGCCTCGGGATGTTAAGATTTAGTAACACAGATTCTAACCTTAAAATAGCAGCACAAAATGTTCTATTTACTCACAAAATGAATGCCAAGTATGCAGCATCCCTCACCAGAGCGGGGGAGTGGGGGGGAGCCATACTGATAATATCTGTCAGACAAAGGAATTTGGTGGAAAAAAGCAATGTGGTGTCCGTCCTCCAGCGGGCAGCAGCAGCATTCCTGGGAAAGGTGCTGCTGGCCTCCAGCCCCTCTCCTCCTGTCCCTCTGAAAGCTGGATGCACTCTAACACTTCTTACTTTTGAGAAATATCGTCTCAGGCTGCATGTGAGGCTGAAACCTGAACGCTGTGAGCCTGAGCCCTACCCAAGCTCCTGCGTGTACTGCTTGGTCCATCTAGTGTTGGCTGAGGCTGGGACAGCATTCCAGCTGTATCAGTGTGCACACAGCATTCCCACTCCCGAGCAGACCTGGGCAGGGATTGCCACACTGCAGGGCCTTGGCCACGCGCGGGAGTCTCCAGGCACGGCCACGTCCTGCAGGTCCTGGTCACTCAGCTCTGGGGGGGCCAGCAAGGACCCAAAATGTGACCAAAGAATTCACCACTTTTGGAGCCACCAATCCCAAACCTCTCCTGTGTCCTCCCAGGAGGGTGGGTGATGCTGCTGCCCTGGCATGACCCTGCAGAACATCTGTGTTCAGTTCTGCCTGGGTTACAGACCTGGGCCGTGCCGGGGCAGTGCCTGTCCCTGCTGCTGTGCTGACAGTGCAGGGACACCTGCTGTGGCCCCTGCTCCTCCTCAGAGCTGCTTTGATGCCGTTTCTCCTGCCCACAGGCAGCAGCATGAACCTGAAGAAATACCTGGTGCGGGCTCTGCATCGCCTGCAGAAGGGCCCTGGTTACACCTACAAGGAGCTGCTGGTCTGGTACTGCGACAACACCAACACCCACGGCCCCAAGCGCATCATCAAGGAGGGGCCAAAGAAGAAATTGATCTGGTTCTTCCTGACCATGCTCTTTGCATCCCTGGTGTTCTGGCAGTGGGGGATCCTCATCAACACCTACCTCTCCTACAATGTCACCTCGTCTCTCTCCATTGGCTTCAAGACCATGAAGTTCCCTGCAGTCACCGTCTGCAACGCCAACCCTTTCAAGTGAGTTTTTCTTCTCCCAATTTCCCCATATGTGCCCTAACCCCTGAGAAACATTGCCAAGTGAGGTATTGAGGGCCCATTCCTGCCTCAGACATCACATTAGGAGCATCAATGGAGTCACCAAGTGGCTCTAAAAACAAACAAAGAACAATATGAAGATGAATGGCTCAGGAACAGGGGAGGGTTCATCTGCCTGCAAGTTCTCCTGGGCTTCATAGAATCCCAGAGCAGTTTATGTTGGGAAGGGACTTTCAAGTTCATCTCATTTCAGCCCCTGTCATGGTCAGGGACACCTTCCACCATCCCAAGCTGCTCCAAGCCCCATCCAACTTGGCCTGGGACACTTCCAGGGATGCAGGGGCAGCCACAGCTTCCCTGGGCACCCTGTGCCAGGGTCTGCCCAGCCTCATGGGGAAGAGTTTCTTCCTAACAGTTTCTGCACCACATCAGTCACTATAATGTAGGTTTTTACTTTCCTGCAAACTTCCCTCAACTCACAAAAGAACAAAATTCAGCTCACCTTTCCCAGCCAGAATCAGTCTTTCCGTCTTTCCCACAATTCCTTTCCTTCCCCTTCCTTGCTGTGAACATTCTTCTCATTGCTCATACTTCAGTCACTAAGAGCTGGTTCCACAGTCCTGCCTGCCAGGAACCTCAGAGATAGAACTGAATTGTGATTTCAAAGGAGTCACTGATTTTCACTGGAATTGCTTTAAATTTATTGTTGTTTTAAATTCATATCCATGCAATAGTGTAGCCCAAGGCAAGAAAGACACTCTCAGGCAACACAAGAATTGCTTAGGGGTAGTTTTCCCTCTGCTTGCTAGAGGTGTTTTGTGTAAACTGTAGTGAATACTGCACTAGAACCAGTGTGGCCCAGCAGTGCTGTGCTCACCCCTGCAGCAGTCCCTGTTTATCGTGACACTGCCCTGCTGCCCAGTGCAGCCTGCTGGGACCCGGTGTCCGAGCTGGCCGTGCGCCGCTCCCGTTCTCCTCCCGTAAATCCTGGGCAGCGCTCTGAGGTCCCCGGGAGGGTCCAGCAGTGTGGCAGGGAGCTGCCACATGTCCCCAGCAGTGTGACACTGCCTGGTCCCAGCTCCCTGCCCCGCAGGTACTCGGAGGTGAAGCACCTGCTGAAGGAGCTGGACAGGCTCATTGAGGCAGCGCTGGAGCGGATCCTGCAGCCCACGCCGGGCAACAGCAGCGAGAACTCGTCCCTGCCACTCGACCTGGAGCTCTGGAACCAGATCCCCCTGGTCCTCATCGACGAGCATGACAAAGACAATCCCGTCATCCTGGACATCTTTGAGACCAATCAGACTGCCCTGGGCAACGAAACTGCCGTGGGCAACGAAACCAGCGTGAGCAATGACACTGCTGGGGACAGCCAGCACTCTGGGGACAGCCAGCACTCGGGGGACAATGAACCCATGGGCACAGAAACCACTGAGGGGAACCAAACCTCAGCAGGGAACCAAACCACTGCTCCACCTGTCCCAGCCAACACCACGCTGGAAGAGAAGAAGTACAAGCTGGCAGTGAAACTGGTGAGAGGGGTCCCACAGTGGCAGCGGGCAGAGATGAGGGATGGGTGCCTCGGCAAGGATGCAGTGGGGACATCTGTGTCTCCTCCCCAGCAGCTGCCCATGGCCACTCTGCCTTGGGGCTCTGGTCTGGCTGTGCCAGGTCTGGCACGGCCTGTGCCCAGCCCCAGCCCCTGCTGCAGGCTGAGCCCAGGACAGAGCCAGGGCAGGGGTGCAAGGACCCTGCCTGGGCAGACCTTGGAAGCTGGGGAAACTCCAGCCTTAAAAAATTGGCCCAAAATCGGCATTTTCTGTTAACTTGTGGAGGTCACCCTGGAGCTGATGTATAACCTGCCTAGCTGGGAAATGTCTCTGGGGAAGGACCCTGTAATGCACTGTGACAGGCAGCTCGGTGTGACAGCCAGCTCGGTGTGACAGGCAGCTCGGTGTGACAGGCAGCTCGGTGTGACAGCTGGCTTGTGGCTCTGTCAGGCTGAGCCTCTCAGTTCTGGGGAGCTGCAGGCAGGGCTGGCACACGAGGGAGCACATGGGGAGGGGGCTCCTGCCGTGGCCCTGCCAGGCCTTGGGGGCTCAGAGCTGCTGCTCTGTGTCCCCAGTGCAGCCACCAGGGCTCTGACAACTGCACGTACAGGAACTTCAGCAGTGCGGCGCAGGCGGTGACCGAGTGGTACATCCTGCAGTCCACCTCCATCCTCTCCAAGGTCCCGCTGCACGAGAGGATCAGGATGGGCTACCAGGCAGAGGACATGATCCTGGCCTGTCTCTATGGGGCCGAGCCCTGCAACTACAAGTAGGTGCACATGAGCTCCCTGCTCCTCTTCGTCCCCGCAGGAATGAACAGCAGCCGGTTCTTTTCTCTTTTTAAGGTCTATATCAGCTACTAATGAGATTGCTGGTGATTCTCAGCTCAAAAACACCTCCCAGAGGTTTTCTGGATGTGATCCTGGCTGAAATGTGTTCTTTTGGAGCAGTGCTGACCGAGTCAGAGTTTTGGATGTGCTATTTGCTCATGACATATCAAACACCCAGGGTATCCAGTGATAACTAGGTGCTGAGTCAGCAGCATGGCCCCCCAGTCACAGCCGCCCTCCCTTGTGCCCAAGGCTCTAAGAAATGCATTTGAGCCAACTTTGTTTCCTGTGGATCCCAAGTTCCCATCTCCAGGGCTGAGAAAGGGAGCACACAGCAGGACCCCAGGCTGTGGGGAGCCCTGTCCCTTCTGCAACAAGGGCAATCAAGAACTGTCATCAAAACATGAGCTATAATGCCAGCCCAAACCCATAACCATAAGTGAGCAATTGTTCCCCTCACCTGTGTGACAAATGTTCCTCTCCATCCGACTGAGCGCTGTCCCCAGGGCCATGTCCCAGCAGACACCTGTCCCTTGCCTTGCCTTTTCCTCAAAAACAGATGGATTGAGGTTGCTGTCAACTGTAGGCCCTGTACAGGTGTTCAGCAGATGAGACAATGGGAGGTGAACCCCAGCACAGCTGCTGAGCTGGGCTCACCATCTGCTTTATGTCACACCCCTTTAGTCCTCCCAAGAGTCACGGTTTCCTGTGTATGATTCTTCCAGGAATTTCACCCAAATCTACCACCCAGACCATGGTAACTGCTACATCTTTAACTGGGGCATGGATGAAGAGGCTCTGAATTCTTCCAACCCCGGGGCCGAGTTTGGTAAGGGAGGGCTCTGTGGAGGAGGAGGGGGCTGGAGGGGCACACGTGAGGGGTCTGTCCCATGGTGCCCATTTCTGTCACTTGGGACAGATTTGTGATTCCTCTGTCACTGGAGCACTGCAACAGGGAACAGAGGCTTTCCAGAAGGGGACGAGCCCCAAAAGGAAAATGTGCCACACAGAAAAAAGGCAGCTACAGACACATAGCAGAAGGGCATCCTCTGGATATTTGAAATATCTGAGGCAACACATGACTGTTCCCAGCTACTGCCATTCTGGGCATTCAGCACCATAAGTGTTCCTGCACAGGTCAGGCTGCCATGGCAGCCAGACCCTGGCGCTTCCCAAGGAACAGGGAGAAGAAAATAGATTCCCTTCTTTCCCCAAGCCTCACCTTCCAATACAATTCCTGTTGTGTGTTTTGTCTGGTGTCCCAGGGCTGAAGCTGATTCTGGACATCAGCCAGCAGGACTACATTCCCTACCTGTCCTCTGCTGCTGGGGCCAGGCTCATGCTGCATCAACAGAAGAGCTTCCCCTTCCTCAAGGATCAGGGCATCTACGCCATGGCTGGGACAGAAACCTCCATTGGAGTGCTGGTGGTATGTGTGGCATTCCTGGGGAGCAGATTGTCTGAGAATAATGTTATCTGATAGGACCAAAACCAAGTTTGTTTTAAGTCTTGGCTGAACTGGCTCAAACCAAAGGAGACAAGGTACACACCTGTCAGGGGCTGGAGTGCTTTATGGAGGGTTTTATGTAACTGTCCTGGCAAAGTGCTTTATTTAGGCTGGAATATTGGGCCCAGGTCGTGGTTGCCTCTTTCTCCAGCCTGTCAGAAGGTGCCTTGCCAAGCCCTGAACACCCTCACCTGCCTGGATCCACCCAGGAAGGGGCTGCAGCCTCTTCAGCTCTGCCACCACTGACACTTTCATTTTCAGCAAAGTCATGGGGAGCGCAGGAATTACAGAGCCTCTGGAAAATGGGCTCTGGCCCTGTGGAGAAGGGATAGCCACAGTGTGGTGTTTGTGTTTCTTTCCAGGATGAGCTGGAGCGGATGGGTTATCCCTACAGCGACTGCACCATGAACGGCTCCGACGTCCCTGTCAAAAACCTCTACAGCCAGTACAACACCTCCTACTCCATACAGGTAGAAAACCTTTCAAATCAAACAACATGCCTGAGGAGAAATGATTGAAGCAGTTAAACCTTTGCCTATCACACAGGGTACTGGGGAATCATGCAATCATAAAATCTTTCAAGATCATCAAATCCAAGTATCAACACAGCACCACCACTGATAAACCATGTCCTCAAGTGCCACATCACATGGTATTTCAACACTTCCAGGGATGGTGACTTCACCACTGCCCTGGGCAGCCTGTTCAAATGCTTTCCAAAGCTTCCCATGAAAAGCTCTCCTAATATCTGATCTAAACCCCGCATGGTTCTATAGGAGCTGTCACTGAGGCTCTGGGAAGCTTCTGACACTATGTCAAAGTGACACTTCCCAGGAACTCATGTTCTGTGTACACAAGTGATATTTACCTCTGACAGGAGAGGTATACAAAGGAGACAGTCTCCCTCTGAGCACCCCTGCAATCTTTAACTTTTTTCTCTTTGAGGGAATCAAGTAATTTTTCACCCTGAAAATGCAGCTGGTTTATACAGGAAGTGAAACAGCTCTTTGCTTCTTCATCACTCTGAAAATTGGATGAAAAAGTCGAGTGTTTGTAAACCTTGAATCTGTAGAAAATTAGAGTGCAAACACTGAGCACAGGTTAATTTGTAACAGGCTGTACTGGAGAGAGAAGCAGCTCTGGAGGATGCAATAATGAAACACCCAAACCTTTTGGGGTGATTCACAGCTGCACCCAGAGATCAGGAGGGCTTTGGGCTGGCAGTGGTTTTATACTTCTACCTTTATATAATATAACAACAACTGGACCACTTTACTCAACTTTTGATGATGCTTGTATAAGGTTTAAGCAAACACTCGGGAGGATTGCATTATTCCCTAGAAGTGCAAACACTGATGGAGTTCTGTGCCCACGTAATGCCACTTCAGAGCCTTCTCAGCAAAACCGGGCTCTTCCATCACTCCCTGACTGCTCTGCACTCTGTGGAGCTTTCCTATCACACAGAAATTCTCTGCTTGTCCTACCCACAACGGTTAAATTTAATTATCTTCCCATAGACTTTGCTATTGCTTTGTGCTGCCTCATGCAGAATCGCATTCCAGTCTTGTGTGATGAGCTTCACGCCTCACCAAGCTAATGGTGGAGCTGCAGCAAAGATCCTCCCCAGAAGAGCAGCACCTGCACAGAGAAGATCATTCATATGTCTGCTCTTTATGTTGAAGGATTTGGAAATTCCTGGCCTTAAAGTGTAAAACCAGCCCTTTGTCAGTGTTAAGCCCTGGAGAGCACAGCCATGTCTGTAGTGGAATAGAATGTTTGTATTCCCTTTTGGGAGCTTGAATATTACTTCTATGAAGCCCTAAAATGATTGAGAAATGAGCAGTTTCTTCTGTGAGAGGGAGTGAGCTCTGAACTCCCTCCATTTCCCACGAGGTCTCACCCATGGGCAGCTCCCTTGAGTGCCCTTACAAACTCCAATGCCCAGCAAGGCTGGAAGAGGTTCTGGGCAGGGACAGGCTCTGGCAGCCCCCACTTCCTCTGCACCTCCATCCCTCTCTGCCTGCAGCCCCAGATCGTCTGTTCAGTGCTCCAGAGAGGGTTCCTGGGGCCGAGGGGCTCTCAGAGGCGGCCCCAGCGCGGAGCTGCCCGAGGGCTCAGGGTCTGAGCACCTCTCTTCCCCCAGGCTTGCCTGCGCTCCTGTTTCCAAAACCACATGGTGGAGATCTGTGGCTGTGGGCACTACATGTTCCCTTTGCCTGAAGGGGTGACTTACTGCAATAACGAGGATAACCCAGGCTGGGGTAAGAGCTGCTGGTGCTGCCTGGGAGCGGGGGCTGTGCTGCCCCTGCAGCCCCTGCACGGCTGCTCCCTACGGGCCGTGGCCACCTGGGCCACTGCTGGGGAGAAGGGGCCAGATCTGGTCGTGGCTGTGGGCTGGGGGAGCCCTTGGGCAGCAAAGAGAGAGAACACAGGGTATCACTCCAGGCCTCTGCACCCAAAAATTGGGGGTCCCTGATGGGGGCAATGGAGCATCCAGTGCTCTCCTGGGGTGGCACAGCTCTGTGCTGCCAGAGGCCAGGGCTGTGCCAAAAACACCAACCCTGGGCAAGCTGGCTCGATAAAAGCTGTCTTCAGAAAGTGACAGTGTATTTTAAATTTAATATTAAATTGTCTGAGTGTTTTGCCCAAGTTGCTCAAGAAAGGAAAGTTGAAAGGGTCGTATCTAATATTTATTTTGATAAATGAAACTAATGTAATTCAGCAACTGGGTCCTTATCTGAACATATATTTTAATTTTGTTTTCACCAAACAGCATATTGCTATTCCTCACTGAGATCCAGCATAAAACAGCGTCAGATCTGCATTGACTCCTGTAAAGAAACATGCAAGTGAGTACCTGAGCCTGGTGTGGTTGCTGTGGAGGTAGAGGGATCCTTCAGTTTGACTCCCATCAGTCCTGACTTTCGTAAAAGGGCAGCAAACCCTGCCAGGCTGGTTTGCTGTGTGAGAACTGCAGTTCCAGAGACTTCAGCAGAGGGAAATGTCCATGCTAATGCTCTCCCTCTTCCCCCAGTGACACGCAGTACAAAATGACCATCTCCATGGCGGACTGGCCGTCAGAAGCCTCCGAGGTAACCCTGATTCCTGGACGGGTCCTGTTCCCAGGCACGTGGACACTCTATTGTCAGAGCTGGTGTCCAGCTCAGGGCACCTCTGCTGCAGTCTCTGCTTTCCACACACAAAGCAGCAGCAGCACCAGGGCAGGAGGCAGGAGGAGGGACCCCCTCCACAGTGGCTGCTCCCTCCTGGGGTTATGTCAGGGCTGGTGTCAGCACAAGGCTGAGGACAGGGGGACTTCCCACGGGACAGGGAAGGAGCACCCACTGTCCTGCTGAGGCAGAGCTGCCCCTGCTCAGGTTCACTGCATCCCCCTCCACCTGCACACGGGGCCAGGGCTGCCTGGGACGGGCTCAGCACCCGCGGGGCTCTTGCTCCTTGTGAGCACAGGATGCCTCTACTCTTTCTGAACAGATTTTGTTTTCCTAGGACTGGATTTTCCATATTCTGTCTTATGAAAGGGATATGTCAACAAATGTGACTCTGGACAGGTGAGTGAAAGGAACAACCACTTTATTTTCTCTGCTGAGCCTGTTAACACCGGCCTGACACGAGCCCTGGCGCTGGGCCAGCGCGCGGCTGCGAAAGCGCAGGGAGGACGAGGCTTGCAGCGTGTTCACCTGGGACACACAGAGAGCAGATCCAAAAGGCACTTCATGCATGTCCTCTGCTCTCCAGAGCTGCCAGCTGGGTCACTCAAACTCCAACGTGCAGCACTTAGGACAGTTGCAACGTCTTAACGTTTGTCACGTCATATTCACATCTTGGTGTCTCTCCATCCCTTGGTCAGGCTGCAGCAGAGGTACAGGACATTGACAGCCAGCTCCTCACTGAGGTGGGTTTTGTTCTTTACAGGAATGGGATCATCAAGCTGAACATTTACTTCCAAGAGTACAACTACCGCACCATCTCAGAGTCAGCTGCCACCACGGTGAGTGCCCATCACAGCCCTTCTGGCAGGGCAGGCACAGGAGCCAGCCAGCTGGGACAGGCAGGGCTCAGGGCCCTGGGGACAGCCTGTCACGTCCCTCGAGGCTGCTGTTTGGCACACCTGCTGTAATGAAGTGGATGAAGCCACCTCCGCCTGTGGCTCACTGCCCTCAGTTCCTTCCCCCACTCCACCTCCTGTCCCTGTCCCAGCCCCGTGGGGCAGCACCAGCACAGGAGGGGACCCTGCAGGCAGGTCCCAGAGGTGCCACCCACATCGGCACTGGCACACGCGTGATGGGTCGGGGTGGGGCACTCTGAGGGGCTCCACTTCCTCAGCTCACTCCATTCTCCTCCCACAGATTGTTTGGCTGCTGTCAAGCCTGGGAGGCCAGTTTGGGTTCTGGATGGGGGGCTCGGTGCTGTGCCTCATTGAGTTTGGGGAGATCATCATCGACTCGCTGTGGATCACCATCATCAACGTCATCGGCTGGTGCAAAGGCCTGAAGCAGCGGCGGGCGCGCGCGCGGTACCCGGACGCGCCCCCGACGGTGTCGGAGCTGGTGGAGGCTCACACCAACCTGGGCTTCCAGCACGAGGCCACGGGAGCCGTGCCCAGCCCCGAGGCGCTGCCCCCCGAGCCTGGCACGCCCCCGCCCAACTACGACTCCCTGCGCGTGCAGCCCCTGGACGGGCTCGGCCCCGACAGCGACGCGGACACCGAGTGACCAGAGGGTCCTGCCAGCTCCCAGCGGGCTGTGCCTCCTGCTGGGCACCTGCCCGTCCAAATTAGGAGGGAATTAAAAGCCCAAGCTATCCTCTCCTATGACTGATCACTGGGAGGAAGCTCTGCCTAATAAACCCTGCAGTAAAGCTCACAGTCAGGCTTTGACTTTAGTGTGTAGAGCTTGTGCGCATTGGAACTGCTGTAAAATCCTGTCACAGGTGGGTGGGAAGCAATTCCCAGTGAGCAGAGCAGGGTGGTGGCAGGGAGGGGACAGGATGTCCTGACAGTGGATGCAAGGCCAAGGCCTGGTAGATCACAGAACCCTAGAGGAGTTTGTGTTGAAGGGACCTTATCTCATCCTACCCCCTTCTCCAGCACTCTTGGCTGCAGAGATGTGGCACAGCATGTGCCACAGCTGTGCCATACCATGGAGCAGAGCCTTGGGATGGGACCAAAGCTACTTCTGACCTCTGAGGCTGCAGAATTTCCATTCCCAAACAACTGCAATGGAAACAGCAAAACCTGAACTCTCCCTTCACTGCTGGAGCCCCTGGGTGTGTTGCTGCCCAGGGTTGGCACTACTCATGGTGCAGGTGAGCATAGCTGTTGATGTGTGCCAAGGATAGAGACTTGGGTGGGAAGAAGCACCAGCCTTTTAACTATCATTCTTGCAAATATAAAAAATTGATTTAAAAGTTGCCTGCTGGCAGTGGGGATAAGTCCAGTGCTGGCAGGAGTTTGATGGCAGTGGCTTGCAAGGAAGAGAACGTAGCGTGCTCACCTTGATATGAGGGCAGCTGGGGCCTTTGGTGGTTCCTGTGGGGCTGAGCTGAGTGGGGCACTGAGGTCACCTCCCCAGCTGGTTCTGGGCCCCAGGAGCTTTCCCAGGAGCCCATCACAACCCACTGGGACTGGCCTTGCTGAAGTACTTTTGCAAAAGTTCAAGAGGAGGCACAATCGTGTGGTTAAATCACGTACCAGAACACGATGTCCTGGGCACGGTGCCCAGCGTGGGGCTGCGGAGAGGGGGGTCCAGGATCCTTCTGCATGGGAAGCTCCCTGAGCACAGGGTGCTGTGGTGCAGAGCTGTTGGGCAGAGCGTGCCCAGGGGCCCTCCAGCCCTTTGGAGTGGTGGAAAAGGTGGGTCCAGTTGCTGATGACCACCAGCCGCAGGACAGAGGAACTGGGGGATGATCTGGCATCTGAGGTGCCACCAGCATGGCTGATTCTGCCACACAAAATGGAATCCTGTGTTCAAAATTCACTGAATCCAGATTCAGGGAGTATCTCCTTAGCATGTCCACACTCTGCCCCATCCCCTTCTCCCTCAGCTGGTTCTCCTTTGAAGGGAGAAGGATCAACAAACACACTGCTCTGTACAGAACCCTCCACCCAGGCAGAGTCTGAGCTCAGCGAGCCCCTAAACACTGAGTGGCAACAGGGCACAGGACAGGCAGCAAAACATTTGTAAAGACAGAGGAATCCAGCCTTTACAAGCTGCCCTAGACTTCTCCTGTCTCCTTGCTCTCTCCTGAAAGGAACGTTTCTGTCTCTGAGCACCACAAACACACAAGCACAGCCTCCTTTCCCACAGGAGAGCTCCTGTAAAGTGATGGGCCTTGGTCCCATATCACAGCTGGGTGGGAAACAAGGACCTGGCACCCTCCCCTCCTGAATCAATGCTCACTGTATGCAGTGCCATCCTTGGCATGTATTCAACAGTGAAAAGCCAGAACACACAGGGCACATTGCTTAAAACATGGGGAATGATGAGAGTAAGGACCTGGGCATCTCCTCTCACATTCTCACCAACAGACAACAGGTCCCTGGGATGGGCAGCAGGTCCCAGGCTGCTCACCCTGTCCTCATGCCCTCAGCCCCAGCTGGCTGCCAGCCCAGGTCAGCAGCAGCAGACAAGGAACAGCCCCAAAACCCTCCCCAGCAGTGCTGGGGCAGGGGAAGAGTGGGAGAGGCATGGCTGGTGAGCTTCACCCTCCTTACAGCAGGAGTGAAGGGAACAGACTGTACCCTGCAGGACAGGGACAGCTCACCATTCCAGTCACAGCTGGCTTGTGGAGACATCTGACATCTCAGAAAAGTGGGAAGTGTCTCCAGTGCTTGGTTCCAGCTCTGTCCCACGGCAGCCTGAGCCCAGCTGAGCAAAGGGGTTCCCAGCTGCAGCAGCAGTGCAGCTGCTCGGGACCCAGCTGATTCCAGTTTTGGCATCTCCCTGTATCCTGCCCCACTGTCTCCCAGGAGAGCACACTAAGGCTCAACCTACTCAGCGTCATACAGAGTTTTTGGGAAATTTGGCTGTAGGACATCTTTCCTTATTTCTAAAGATGGAAAAATGGAACAAGCTTTTCCTAGACAAAGACATTTATTAAAAGTTAGTCTGAAATAAATTCCCCTAGTCTCCAGAGATCTTCTCAGTGTCCTTGCAGAAATGAAAACCAATCTGAGGAGATTGAGCCCTTGTGCAGGGGCCAGTGGCAGGGAGGGCCAGCAGCAGGAAGGGCACAGCTAGCATTCCAAGACCCTCCTGGTAGTGATTCCAGAGGCAGGGAGGGCACAGCTGCAAGTCCAGGCCCCTCATGGCCACGATGCCAGAGGCAGGGAGGGCACAGCTGGCACTTCAGGCCATTCCTGGGAGTGATGGCAGAGGCAGGGGGNNNGGGAGTGATGGCAGAGGCAGGGAGGGCACAGCTGGCACTCCAGGCCCCTCCAGAGGCAGGGAGGGCACAGCTGGCACTCCAGGCCCCTGCTGAGGCAGGGAGGGCACAGCTAACCCTCCAGGCCCCTCATGGCTGCGATGCCAGCTGCCATGCGGCGGGGCAGGCTCTTGGCAGCCTGGTGGAACTCCTCTGGCCTGGCCTTCAGCAGAGTCACAATGTTCTGCAGCGCCCGCGATGGCTGGAGGCCCAGGGCATCCATCACATTTATCAGATAATCTGCAAAATCACAGAAAAGTTTGTAATTCACTGGAAATAGACACTGTGGGATGCCAGCCCGTGCCCAGCCCGTGCCCGCTCACCGATGTCGGTGGCCAGCTGCTTGGTGGAGTGTGCTGTGAGCTGGGGGATCTGCAGGATGACCTCGCAGTACGTCTGCATGGTGGCCCTGGCCAGGGAGCCCAGCCAGTAGTCAGCCACGTTGTCCAGCTCGGGCAGCTCGTCCCCTGCACAGACAGTCCCCGTTAGCTGCCAGCACTCTTGTCCCACGCCTGCTGTGTTTGTACAACACACGATCCTAACTGCTTCACAGCACCTGAGCTGCTCCTTCCACAGGACACGGAGGTGGTCAGAGTCCATGAGCTGGTTCTGGAGTAATCAGAGAGTCATGTACTCTCCCGGTACACCACTGACACGAGCTCCAGACCCAAAACACTCCCCTGGATTACTCTCCAGGTAAGTCACTCCCAAAGCTGCTGGGTGACCAGCTGGGACAGGGCCCTGCCTGGCCCCTCCCACAGGATCCTCTTCCAGAAGCAGTTTGCAAACCACGGCAGTGACAAGGATTCACAAGAGTTTTTTCCAGCCCTAAAGGCACTCTGTGTTCATTAGTGTTTTGAAAATTATTGAGCCATTACAACATGTAAATGCTTCATGGTGACATAATAGTAATGCAAAAGCCTCAACTAAAGAGCATATTTTTGGAAGGCTCCATGAAGACTGTAAATACCAAGCTCTATGCTTCCTTCATTGTCTGTGGAAATAATAACAGCACAGAGAGACAGCCCAGCACACCAGGTACACTGCCAACCTGCAGGGAAAGGCATCAGGTGCCTATTGCTGTTACCTGCAGCAGGATTAGTGACACAGCAGGTCAGGCCAGCCCCCTGGAGCACAAACAGGAGCCAAAACCCAACAGAATCTTCAGACCCCCAAACCATCGTTTAAATGAACACTAAACTCACCAAACTGGACCAAGCCAAAGCTTCCAGTTTGAATGAAACAAAAAAAAAAAAGTTTTACTCATTATTTAGAGGTTTCTCCTGGGTTTTACCAAAGGATTCTTGGAAGAAACAGTGCAATAGGAGAGGGATCTCCAACAGTTTAGTCACCATAACACATCCCACCCATGTAATGTCAGGATGGGAAAGCTTTCCCCAGACACTCCAAGCCTTTGGTCTCACCCTACCTTGCTCTGGGGGGTAAGGCAGTTTTCCAGCATGTAATGCCAGTTCCAAAGCAGAATCCTCTTGAGTGACAAATGGCTCAAGGTGCAGAGGCAGTGACATAATGTACTGCCCAATCTAGAATAAAAGCACCAAAAGCTGAATCACTGAACAAATGTGAGGCAAGTCTTTTTACTAGAGAAAAAGTCCCCACAGTAAATACACCTGAAAGCAGAAAGCTGAGCCTGACAGCCACTCACTCACCCACAAATTGGCTCTTGTGCATCATTACACTTGGTACAAGAAATAGTTTTTCACAAGGTCAGAGAAACAGTCACTGAAACACTCATGGTAAGAAAGACCTGTACAGAGAACTGCTACTCCAAGCAAATCTTTGCTCTCTGGAGTGTTTCCAGCAATTTGTTTTCCAGAGCAGAAAGACAGCTGAGCTCTCTTACATTGCTGATATATTCCAGAGGGGTCAGGCTGAAGTTTGGCAGGTCATCTGTCAGGGTCTCACCAATGCCACCAGAACTCCAGCCCTGCAAGGCAGAAAGTGCAGGACGAATCAGAGACTTCCCAGAGCACAAACCCTGTCAGTATTTTAGAAAGGGGTGACCCAACAACACGAACTGTGACTACCCAAGGGATTCTAGGAAGCAGAACACAGATGGTGAGAAAACCGTTTACCATGGTTTATCCCTCAGGCCCAAAACACCCACCCTTTTTCTACCCAGCTCCCTGTGGGAAACATGCTCCCATGGGTCAGAAAAGCAACACCTCAAGCACACATCAGAGCCTCCAAACACCTGTGCTGCAAAGGCACAGGGAAGGGAAACTGTTCCGCTGTCTGCAGCTCGTGCGAGAAGTGTGGCACCACAGAGAACCACTCTGAGCAGAGACAGACAAGCAGTGCTGACCCCAGGGATGCCCCAGGGAAACCCTGCCCCCATGCCCAGCCCGAGGCCCCGTGCCCAGCCCGAGGCCCCGTGCCCACCTCCATCCTGGGGACCAGCAGCAGCTGCTGCTTGATGCGCAGGAACACCGAGTCGAAGGCCAGCTGATGGGACAGCTGGTTCAGGCGGCCCAGGGCCGCGCGCGACGACGACAGCAGGTTGTGGTTGCTGGTGCCTTTCTCCTGACACACACACAAAAACATTCACATGCACAAGCCACTGAAGGAGCCACAGAGGGGCTGTGTTAACCTGCTTGCAGAGGTTTTATGAGGCCCTCCTCGAGCAGCAGAGCTTTCCTCTGTGATGGCACAGCCTGTCTCCTTTGGAACGACCTATTCCAAGCAGTGATTCAAGACAGAAGCTGCCACTGCTCCCTGAACTGCAGGACAAGGGATCAGGATCACATTCCAGCCTCCCCAGGCTCTGGCACATGCTGGATAGTGAGAAACTTGCAGAGAAGCTGGCAAAGCTGCCTTTTACTCAAAGGGCACAACTGCTGCCCTGCATGGAATTAAGTTCCACCTGTAGAGCACCTGTGGAACTGGACAGTTTAATCAAGGTTTAAAGACAAACACGACACTGAAGGTGGAACCGCAAAAGCTGCAGGTAAACCAAGCACAAAAAAATCACAACATTTTGAGGAAATAAAACTCATAACCTTGAATTCACTACTCCATGTGACCAATGATGGCAAACATAACTCAGATCCACAAGAAGATAACTAAAGTCATTCTACCCTGTTCACAGATCCATGCATGAATGGTCCTGCAGAATTCTGTTTCAGACTGGACAGGGCAGCAGAGCCTAAGTGGCAGAGAAAGCCTCAGAAGGCAGTGTGTGGCCTCCAGAATTTGAGATGGCTCCAACACAACCTTCCCAATGCTCACTGAGATAAAATCTCCCTCACTAAAGCTGATAAGGGCAAGTTCACAAACCAGAGCCAGGATCTGGGGAGAGATGGAATGAGTCCAGACTTCCTGGGTTTGTCTCCCAGGGTCCCATTTCATCTATGTATCAGTGTCTCTGTAGAACACAGCCCCTGGAAAGGCTGCAGCCCAGCATGAAAAGTCATTAGCTGGAGGGGAATGCAGGTGTCATCCACCCAATATGGGCCCAAGAACAGACTGTAACAGAGGCAGGCTCTCCAGGAACCAGGGCTACCTTCAGGGTGTAAAGTGTTTCCATAAGGCTGGCATACTCGGATGGATTCTCCTTCAAGAGATAATTGTACTCCTGCCAGGGATTTTTTATGGAGCTCTTCTTTTCTGCAGAACTGGTGTCCTGAAAGCCAGAAAAACTGCAAGGGCTGTACGAGTCCGAGAGATACTTTCCAGCAGTTGACAAAATCCTGAAAACAAGTACACAAAAGTCACCAGCAGAACCCTCTGGACTCAGCAGTCCTGTCCTCATGCTGGCCCAAGGACCAGCACCCCCCTTGAGTGACTTCAAGGGAGAGCATTCCCTGATGGAGACTCCATTTGCAGCCAATCCTCTCATCCACTGAGGGGTTTGTGCTCTGGGAACACGAGGGCAGTGGGGCCCCACTGAGCACTGCAGGCTGGGCTCTCCTCCAGTCACAACGAGCATTCCAAGGAACCACAGGCTGAGCAGTGCAGTGCTTACAACAAGGAGTAGCAAGACCTACGTCCTGCCTGTGCCTACACTCCTCAGGTTACAGGGAACCCATCAGGCAGGGCACACCTACACTCATTTCAGCACGTGATTCATGCCCTGTGTCACAAGGGTGAGGATCCTGCCAATTCCATCTGGTGGAAAATTCCTTCCTGACCCCCACCCGGCAGCCCATTGGTGCCCAGCCGTGTACCCAAGGAAAAGGATTCCTGGGACTGTCTCAGGGGACACGACTGAGTAGAACAGTCTTTGCCTCATCTCTGACATGTCAAAGCATGGGGAAGGGCAATCAGTGGAGGCTTTCCCTCCATGGTCTCTGCAACCAAGGCACGCTGGGGTTTGTTTTCTTTCAGCTTGGTTCCTACATTGACAGCTCGTGAATTAAGGTCACCAGAGCTCACCTGTTGGCCAGCTGCTGCTCAAAGTCTCCACACTGATGAAGGAGTTCACCACAAATGGAAATTATCCTGGGAAAGAACAAGACAAAAACACATTGTGAGATTTGAGGCAGATAATGCCAGACCCCCCACAGAGAACCCACCTCAGATCTATGCCAAGTAATTATGAAATACCAAAACCAAACCACAGCCCACATATGTGTCAAGAGTCAATCTGGTGATTAACTCTGAATCCATTTGATAACACTGATTTTTTTTTTCCCAATGGCCTCATCCACATGCTACTTCTTGTCATCATGGGGAAGGCCAGCTCAGTGTCACTGGGAAAAATTCTCAGAGCTGCTAATATTACAAGTGATATGAGATGCCACCTTACTCCAGGCAGGGTGGGGAGCCCACAGCCCTCACCATGCCAGAAGTGACCTGAAACCCATGGCTGACACTGGTGCTCCAGCAGCCCTGCAGCACAGGGAGCTCAGCCCTGCGTTCTGCACTGAGAACTGGGTAAACTGACCTCAAATAGTTCCCTGTCAGCTTTGATACAAAAATCAGCTCTGAGCCAGACAAAAAAACCCAAACCCTTTACCGGACAGAGTTCTGGAATGCAGTCCAGTCCTCCTGGAACAGGGAATCTGCCAGGACTTCATCCAGTTTACATTTCTTTCGTATAGACTGCAGTGTGTTTGTGAAGTCAGATGTGTACCTGCAGTGAGAAACGGAGCAGGGAGAAGCATCAGCATAAGAGAACAGGCTGGGGAGCAGCACAAAGACAGGTCCTGTGATTTTCTCAGTCAGTCCTTTGCAAGGGCCAAACAAGAACCAGAAATACTCAACAGAGTACAGAAGAGACACTCTGGTTCCACTCCAAACAGGTGGGTGTGAAGAACTGATCAGCCACAGCCCACTCAAGCCTAGACCAGAAGGAGTGTGAGAGATGCTGTGGCTGCCTCAGTTTGCTGCCTGTGGATCACCAGGAGCTCTCCCTGCCCGTGAGAAGGAAGGAGTAAGATGTTTTAGTTACCACTACACTGACCATCTCCTAGGAAAGAGCAGGAAAAGGTTATATGGCTCCTGCTACTCCAACATCACTTGGCCCTTACTCCAGGAACATGGTGACAACCATCTCATGAATTTGTTTTCTCAGCTACTCGCCAGATGAGAACACGGATAAAAAGAAGAACATTCTGTTTTCTACACACCCCCATTTTCTTTTTAATAATGCCCATAAGCTGGAGGAAGGTACATTGCTCTGTAATTGCCTATAAAGAAGGTGAGATCAGAGACTTGTGTTTTTCTCTTCCCCCTTCCCAAAGGGCAGCAATACCTGATTCATATCTTGTGAGCAGCTCTTTCAGTATTGTGAAAGAATAAGGAGTAAATCAGTACAGGAATAGGAAGGTGATATTTTAAGAACTAAGGGTGAACCTCACTCTGTGGGGTATCTCACACTTACAGGCAGATCCTGAATGTGAGGTCACTTGTCTGTGATATTGTGACTGTGTAATCATTGAATCAATAAAATTGGAAAAGGCTTCCAAGATGATAAAGTTCAACCTCCAGACTTATTTCCCCACTGAAATCTACTTTCATCAGCCTAATTTGCCTTATTTTGTTTTGGGAAACATTTTCTCTTTCAAAAGTATTTACTAAAAATGAAAACTCTGCCCAACCAGAATAGAAAACAGCTGGCAAGCCTTTGATTTAGCCATAAAATCTTCCATTTTTCCTCCAGAAAACAGCCTATGCTCGAATGAAGCAGCAAGAGGGACACTGATGATTCATGGCACAGTCAGAGACACTTTCTGCTCTCAGCCATTTTCCATAAACTACGAAGTCCTTGGCCACAAACTGCACACTCACTACTTGCTCAGAATAAATGGAGCAGTAGCTAAAGGCACCTTACTTTGAGAACAGGGCCTTCAGGGCCTTCAGCAGCCCACACACCCCCAGGCCATCCGTGAGCTTGACGCAGTTGTCGATGGCTCCGGCCGCCAGAATGAAGAGTTTGGTGACTGAGTGGTTCAGTTCCTGGACACAATCAATCACTTCCCAATGCTCCTAAATAACAACAGCAACAACAAAGCTGAGCCTGGCTCTTCTTCCAGGCAATACAGAAAACACACCTGGTGTAACACAGTGCTCTCTGGTATCTTCCACGCTTGTCAAACTCCTAAGGCAGAACCATGCTGGTGCTTCCACCCTCCTGCCCATGGACTGAAACAACAGCCAGGCTGCCAAACCCTGTGTTCACCTCCAGGAAAAACAGTTCTGCCAGCAGCAGAATCTTCTACAAATATAAGGAAATATAACCAAAAAGGAGAGCGGCAAAGAGAGCAGAAACTATGACAAAGACCCCCGTGTTTAGTGGAAGCTTCAGCCTCTCCCTGGGCAGCTGAACAAAGAGTGGGACATTACCAAGGGCACTGCACTGATCTGGATGAGGAGATTCTCTTCTTCCAGGTCTCCATACTCGAGTTGATAGGGCTTGTATGGAGCATACACCACTTCCACCAGCTCCATCACTTTCACCAGGTTCTGCTCCTCTACAAAGAATCAGATGTTTAGTCTACAAAGAGAAGAATATGCTACTAAAAGCCTAATTTCAAGCTACATCCAGTCCTTCCACTAAAGCATGCTGCCTGCACTGGCTTGGAATGCTGCCCAACAGCTTCAATCTCAACTACACAGATTGTTTTTTTTATTTTTTTAGAAACAAGATTATTATCTCTACCTGCTTCCTAAAACCAAGATGTTCTACCTCAACAAGTGCCTCAAGAAAATTAACACTCACTGACCCAAAACAGCCTGGGTGACAAAAACCCATCAAACACTCCAACCTACAGCAGAAGAACTGAGGCCATCTGAGAAGTGAAACACATCACTCCCATGGCGTCAAACAGGGGCAATCCTCATTTATCAGGAAGCCTGGTTCACACTTCAAATAATTGACACTAATTCAATTCACTCGGCACTGCTGTGCCAGTGTTCATCAACCAGAGCTGAATGTGAAGCACAGACTCAGGCTCTCAGTGCCATGCCTGAGCAGGGAGCTGCCAACCCAAACACAAAGCAGGGCTGAGTGATTATTGCCCAAATCAGAACTGGACACCAGCTGTTCTCACAAAGCCCTGCCAAACTCAGACCTGCGGCAAACCAAAATTACTTTGAATCCTGGATATCAGAAAAGACTTTCACACCCTGAGGACAGGAAAGCAACGGAGCAGTCTGGCCTAAGCCAGCACTGTCTCTGTGCTTGGACAATTTCGAGACCAGCCTGAACAGTACCCCAAGCACCAGGGTCTGACCTCACAGCAGATCCTGCTTGGAGCAGCAGACTGGACCAGATCATCCTCTAAGGTCCCTTCCAAACTGAATTATCCCGTGAATCACAGCCAAGCCCTCCCCTCACATACACAAGCAGGAACTGGTTTGACTCTCCTCAGCTGAGTCACCTGGCCTTTCCATTCTTGAGATATTTCTTTTCTCAAACATCTTACCCCACACTAAAAGAGATGGAAATAAAGGCTTTGGGGTTTTTTTTAAACACACTCAGGTAACAGTTCAACAGTGGTCTTCCTATTCCACCATATTCTAGAATCTGGCATTATTTTTCCAAGCCTTTTTTAAATAATTTATATAATGAGCCATAAATTAAGCTAGAAAAATGACTGACATGTATGCAACCAGACAGACAACAGACAGAGTCACACTCCCTGACATTGCCCAGCAATCATAATTTACAGGATCAAGAAAGAATCTGGGTTTAAACAGCTCAAGACAATGTAATGAGGAACCAAACACAGGAAGCACAGCATCAAGAATGCTCCATTAGCTTTAATTTTGGATTTTCCCATAGCCAGCCTTTGAAGCAGCCCCACCAAATTCATAAGGGTCTATAAATAGCCAGCAGCTCCAGTCAGGCGTAAACTTGTGCAAGCACAGCACCTCACTGCTGTGTGGTTTGTGGGAATTACTCAGCAATCATGACCAAAATGACAAACGTCCCAGAGAGGGGAAAGCACAGGGCAAACTTGGAAACAGACACTGAGGATGCTGCTGGGAAAAAACTACCAACAGTTCAGAAAAAACACTGGGCATTGTCACTTGATTAAACCCTGGGCCAGTAGCAACAGAAAAACTACAAAATCAAATATAAGCATCCAATGGATGCAGACTTGAAGCAAGTTTTCTCTTGTTTAGTGAGGTGTGACAATTCCAGGAAACTCCTCAACTTTTCTGCTTTGTGATCTCTCACAATGGGTCTCACTGCCTCCCTGGAGACATTTCCTTGTCTGGGAGACAGAAGAAACAGAAAAGCTCGTAAAAGGAGAAGTGCTAAATGCTATTTACCCTGCAGAGCCAGCATCTCAGGACAGGGCTGCTTCAGGAAACTCAGTGTTGTGTCAACAGCTCTGGTGTAAGATACACACACGGACACAAAGGTGCAAGTGCCGTGGAACCGGGCATTGCTTAGAACAGATAATCCCTCCCTCCACCTGAAACTCAACAGAATCCCACAGTGGGGCTTTACACAGGGGACAGCACAGAAGGACAGAATTCAGTGCCAGAGCCTTACTCAGGTTTGGCAGCATGGCTACCTCCAGCCCCTTGGCAAAGTGGACAGTGGCATCGTGGAGCTCCAGCAGCGTGGTCAGCTTGGTGTCCTGGCCCGTCCTCTCCATGGCAGTGCTGAGACACACGGGGATGGAAGGCACCAGAGCTCCCAGCGTTTGAATCAACAGCACAGTCACGATTTCGTGGGGGTTCTTGAAAACCTGCAGCGGCACAACAGCTACTGGCAAAAGCACAGCACCACCAAAAGGGAGGAACACACAGCAGCAGAGCAGCAGGCAGCTCCAAACCTGAAACACCTCACAGGGGGTGGAAAACCCTGAACAGTCTGCTAAGGCTGCAAGAGCCACGCTGGCTTAGCACACAGGACAGCCTGACTGCAGGCCTAGGGCAGTGAATATTTACTGCTGTGCTTTGAGTACAGAAACTAGAAGACAGGCACAGGTCAAAAACTGAATTCAGAAGAACACAGGCACTACAGTGATTCAAAAAACACCTGGCAAAAGAGGGCATTTGAAACAGAGCACTCAGTTTACACAGGTGTGATGGGAAACAACATGAATCAGTATAATATGAAGAAATAGGACTATATCACAAGCCAAATTACTGGTCAGATAAGCAGAAGTCAGTAGTGGAAAGGCTAGAAAGCCTGTAATCAGCGGAGAATCAGCCACTCCACTAGCATAAAACTTTTTACAGCTTTCACTGTGACATTTTCATCAGCTATTCTGCTCATTTGCTTTGAAAGCGAGGTTTACCATCAAAAAGGTCCAAGAGTTTTTCAGAAAGCAGAAGCAACACAGGAGATTGACACGAGCTGTGCCCCACGTGCCATTTCTCACAATCCCCAGTTCAAAGAATATCTGCTAAAATGTAACCTGACATCTGACCTGCAAGTCACATCGAATCATTAGGCAGAAAAAATACATTTCAAGGAAACACTGAGCTCCTCTGCAACACAAGCCTTGCACTGACACTGGCTTTGTGACAGGAAGATAAGAATCTCTTACCCTTCATGGATGAAAAACTCTCCAACAATATGAACTTATTTCTTCATTTCACCAAAGGACAAAATCTTTTTTTGATCCTACATTACTCTTGGCAGGGAAAACGAGCACACAGACTCCGAGGGGTGACAGCAGAAGCCCTCAGAGATCTTACACAGAGCAACACGCATCAGTCCAGCGTGACCTTGAGGGCTTCCTCCAGGCCAAGTGATAAAGCAATTCAGGCATTTCAAATGTCTTGCAACAGAACACATTATTATAACAGCAACAAATTAGTTTTAACTTAAGATACAGATGAAAGCGATAGAGCAGCTTTAATGTCAATAACACAGCAACCTTGCTGCTGGTGAAACGCCAGAGCTCAAACCCTGCCTGCAAGGGCTGGACAAGGAACAGTGAGAGGGCTGCAAATCCCATCCTGCACCAATCAGACCCAGAGTGTGACTCAGGGCGAGCAGCCACGAGCTCTTCAGAGCTCTGTGAGAGCTCAGAGGGTGCCCAGCCCTGTCCCCTGCTGTCACTGCACCTGTGCTGCCCACTGGAGCTGGCTGTGCCAGGTCCCCAGCAGGGTGTCGTACAGCTCGCTCAGCTGCCGCGTCAGGCTCCAGTCGCTCTGGCACAGCTCCTGCCACACGGCCACCAGCTGCACCTGAGGGGACACAACCACTGAGGAGGGAACACCACAGGTCTGGTTCTGTGCCAACCCCACACTCCCCACCACAGCGCTTCTGCCAAAATAGGAGGCTCACCCTTGCTCCCCCCTCCACGTTTCAGCATAACATATAATTCAGCACCACAGAAGGAAAAGACTTGCAGCAGGAAGCTTGAGGCTTCTTAGCCATTCAAAGATTTAATTAACATTGGTATTTTACTCATAAAATGAGATTGCAACTGATACCCCCACATAATAGTTGAAATACTTGGCAAGCCCCAGCCTTGAACTTAATCCTCAAAAGTCACAGTCATGTGAGAAATCCGAAGCTCAGGTTATGGCTACAGAACTGTCTGGAATTCCAACTTTTAATCTCACCTGAAAAGAGTTTACAGAAGTCAGCAGCTGGCAAGCTGCAGTAATAAAGTTACTGCTGACATAGCCACATCCACAGAAAGCAAAGCAAAAGCATGAGGCACAGAGAATTCAAGCAGAACACACATATCCTGTGTCTGCTGCAGGAAGGGACACAGGGACCTAATGGAGAATTACTCCTGCAGCACCGGGAGTAACCAAAGCTGTCAGAGCCAGCAAGAGAAGACGAAGAAGGAAATCCAGGGAGGAACGGGGCATCCCCCAGCACAGCTGAGATCCGTGCAGCAGCAGCTCCCTCTGCAGTCAGAGCCCAGCAAGAATGCCCACTTTCATTCCTCAATGTTAAAATGTTACCAAAACACTTACCTTGTGACACTTGTAATAGTAAGCAAGAAGCTGGGGCATCCGATCAATTTCAGTGAAGACTTTAACAAACATTTTTGCCTGATCTAAACAAAACAAAACAAAACAAAACAAAACAAAACAAAACAAAACAAAACAAAACAAAACAAAACAAAACAAAACAAAACAACAGGCATCAGGATCAGCCTCAAATCCTGTAATCTTCTTGTTTCCTGCAGTGGCCACAGGTACCCCAAAGTGTAGGAAAATCAAAGCAGCACTGGCCTGCAGGCAGCTGCAGAGCCCAAAACATTCCAGAGCATCTGCACCACCAGGAGAAGCTCAGGCCCCAGTATCAGGAGCCTTCAGGACACCAACTCACCACCCAAACACCGTTTAAAGACAATGAACTCTGTGCTGACAGTAAATGACACCAGGAGCTACTGACCTACAGACTGGGAGTTAAAAGCAGCAACAATCTGAGGGCTGGCCATGGCCTCCAGCCGGTTCTTCAGAGCCTCCAGGTGCACACACTTCTCTGAGTAATCCGGCGTGTCCACCAGCATGGCCAGGCTGCTCTGCATGCTGGTCAGCTTGGCTGAGATCAGGGACACATCCTGCCAGCAGGGAAAGGCAGCTCGTCACCAAGGGTGACCTCAGACTGCACCAGCAGCAGGGACATGCCTCACTTCAAAATCTGAAGTTAAAACTTCAGATTTAACTGTGATTTAACTGTGTTAAAACACAGTTCCCTGAAAAGCTGGAGGCATAAAGACCAAACAATTCAGTATTTACCTGTGTTTTAAGAGTCTCTTCAATATCTGCACTTAGTGTGCTCCATTTGTCTGCTTCTTGAAGAGACTCTGCAGCCAACTGCATCCTGGACTTCACTCGGTCAATCTCTACCAGGACCTGAAGGAAAAACAACATTATGTTCCCCACTGAAACAAAAAATGACAGATCCTTGGGAGTTATCTTCTGCTTCAATTTAAAAAACAAAAATGTGTGAAAAGATCATGTTATTACAAGAAGATGGAATGGTTTGAAAGAGCTGGAGATGTAAAATCATCTTTCAAAGTCAAACAACTTTGGTTAGTTTAGGTTAGTTGGAATTCTGGTCTGTTCTTTTAGTATCCACTTTGCCTGAGAAGGCTCTGCACCCAAGGCAGAAACAGTGTCCCCAGGCAGGTTCAGCAGCCCTGAACCCACACCTGAGCAGCTGCTCCTCAGGACATGCAGACTGCACAGCTCTGTGTCACACCACCTTCCCACTATTACTGTTAAAAGAAGTGGTTTTGTCTGTCTTAAGTTCACGAGATTATTTCATATTAACAACCCAGGAATCTTTAGAATTTCAGAAGTTGCAGATAAACACTAAGACAAGAACTGACCTGCATGGACTGAGCTGTGTCTTCTTCAAACTTCTTTATATCCTCTTTAACGAGGATCATCTGCTCCTTCAGGAATGTTGCCTCCTGTTTCAAGACTTCCACTTCCCGGAGGACTCTGGGCATGTTCTGGAGGGCCTGGTGGCTCGTTTCTGCAGAGCACAGAGCAGCCAGTGAGGGGGTGAGAGCCCTCGCAGGGACAGGTGGTCTTTCAATAATCTTATCTAGTCTTTAGTACTTGAAAAAACCACCACTAGGCAACAAAGCAAAACACTAAACAACAAATCTTCAGATGTATCTTTAAACTTTAAGTACGTATTTTATTATGGGATCACTTGGGAATAAAAGAGCCCTCTGAGACCATCAAGTCAAGCCCAGTCCTGTTCCCCCTGGAAGACTGCCAAGGACACCCCTAACTCATGTCCCCGACTGCCGCATCCACACGGCTTTTTAATCCTTCCAGGGACCCCAGCACTGCCCTGGGCAACCCGTGCCAGGGCTGGGCAACCCCTCTGGAGAAGAAATTTGCCCTGTTCTCCCATCTAACCCAGCGCTGGCAGGAGCTGCTGTTCCCCGGCACTTCACGCAGGTGTGTTGGTGAATAACTCCGAGAGCCGAGATGGGTGCGAGCATCGCTCAGTCCCGGGCAGCGCCGGCCGGGCCGGGACCGCCAGCGCGGCCCTGGGGGCGGCACGGAGCGCCTGCCGCGCCTCGGGAAGATGCAGGAGGGACACACGGATGGCAGGAGCACACGGGCAGAGCCGAACCGGGCCGCACACCCCGGCCCGACCCATCCCCGCACCTTCCACGGCGTTGTTGACCTCCTGGATGAAGAGCTGCAGCTTCATCACCAGCGTGGCGGCGTGCGCGTCCACCTTGCCCGGGGCCTCCTGCTGCACGGCGCGGAACGCCGCGTTCACCCAGCCCTTCACCTCGAACTCGTCCGACAGGAACCGCGAAAAGTCCATCGCCGCGGGGGACNGGCTGGGCCGGTCGCCCCCCGCGGCCCCCGGCGGTGCCCGGCCCGTCCCCGGCTCCGCTCCCGGTATCGGCGCCCCCGCCCTCCCGCTGCCCCTGGCACAGAGTGCGGGAAACGGGCCCGGGGCTGTCCCTGGACAGGCTGGCACGGGGGCTGGGCGCTGGTGTCGATTCACTTTTTGTTTTAATGCAAAAAGTAAAGGGGAAACGGCCCAGCGAGCGGCAGGAAGGGTGTGCATGGCAGAGGCTGCGGGGCTCTCCCGCAGGCCCCTGTGAAGCAGGCTCGGCTACAGGGGAAGGCTGCGGCAGAAGCAGCCAGTCCACATCCTCCTGCCGGGCACAGCAAGGAGCAAGAGGCGGCACATCCCCAGAAAAGGTGCCCGTACAGAGCGCTGGACACACTGCGGGTCCCCAGCCCAGCGGTGGCTGAGGCAGCGTGGCAGTGTCCGAGCCAGCTGGGCCTCAGCTCCTGCCCCAGAGCTCTGCTTCTGGAAAGCCAGTCAGCTCTCCCACCTCACTGAAGGGCTGCACGCCCTGCCTGAACGTCAGTTTGTACCGCAGCCGGATGGGATCCTGGCAGAGAAAGGAAGAGAGAGGAGAACACCATCACTATAAACTCCTGGACACCTTCACCCCTCACAGCCTTGCTGCAGTGAGTCACCTCTGAAAGAGGAAACACCAGCCTTGCAGAAGCTCTGCACAGAAGGAAACCCTGGATCTTCCTAAGATGGACAAGATCAACTGGAAGACCTGTGCACGCCACCCATGGGCATGCTGGCAATCCAGGCCTGGCCAGCCTACTCAGAGACAGAGACACCAATCTTGGGTCTCGTAATTGTCCACCAATGCACCAGATCTGCCACCCATCCCTTGTGCCTTGGGTGCCCTTGTGTTCCATCAGCTGCCAACACCTGCACAGTGAGTGCCTAGAGCTGTCTCTGTGTGCAGATAGTCCAGAACCGTGCAGGCCCCTGCAGCAACTGCCCACATGGTCCTTCAGACTGTAGCTGTGCAGGAAAAACATCTTTCTTTGAGCAGAAAAAACATCTTCCCAGCACAGTCCAGACTACCCTGTTTCTCTACTGCATTTCCCCATTATTAAAAATCCCATCTTTCACACAAACCCAGTGGGGTTCCCATGCCCAGCAGCAGCACCTTGTGTGGGTTGGCGAGCAGCAGCACCTGGGACACCACTGCGGGCGGGAGGAGAGGGTTGAAGGCTGGCAGCTCAGAACCAGAGGCTGGCTGTAACTTTATTTGCATGGTCTGAAAGAGAAAACAAAAAAACCACGGTTTAGTCCATGCTGGGAAAAGGCTGTGAGCATCAGTGAGCCGTGGAGCTGGTTAAAGATACATCAGGCAGACTCTGTCATTCAGTGACAAGCACAGCCTGCAACTAAAGGCAGACATTCCTAAAAACAATTCTGTGCTCCACCTGCACAAGGAGCAGGAGGCTGAAGCCTAGCAGGAGGCTGAAGCAGCAGCTCTGGAGCTCTCTCTGGCCACAGCAAGGCCATGGATACATGCTGTGAAACGGGCACTGAGGCCACAGGCACCACTGTACAACAGGCTCTCCGTGCAGAGACAGGGAGCCACACAATTTCCCAGAAGCAAGGCAAATAGTAAGAGATGGTGAACCTCCTCCTCAGGACATTTCTGAGCATCTCTGCTACTTTGTGACAGGCCTCTCACCTTTGGGACTGCAGCCTGGAACACTATGTCCTTAACGGGGTGTGCTGAGGTGCTCAGCATGGACAGAACCATCACCAGCACGTCTGGCCGGCCGGGAGCCGGCTCTCTGCAGAGGTGCAGCATGGCCTTGAAACCATTCCTGTCATACACTGTGAGGGGACAGAGAGTGCCTGCCAGAGACAAACTGAGAATCAGAATCAAAGCCTGCATTCCTCTCCCACCTGAGGGCGAACAGGAAAGATGGGATAAGGAATAGCAAAAAGGAAAGTGCAGACAGACTTTCACTTCCTTTGGCAAACTCACAGACCAAATGACACACAGGTCCTTATTTACATCTGCCTCTAAGGCAGAGACAGGAATCTGAATGTCTGCATTTGGGATTTAGCAGCTCAGGTTTCACCAGTCCTTGGAGAAGTCAGGTGTGGATCCAACAGAGAGACAGTGGGAAAAGCCGAGTGCCTTTCTTAGCCCACACAAGATTTGGCTCCTTACCATCCAAGCCTGGCAATTTCACACCTAACTATCACCATCCAGCCCTTCCAAAATCTGCTGAGACCTTCACTTGAGACTGAAGGCAGATCAGGATGTCTGTGCACCTGTCCTCTTCCAGCAGCAGTGAGAGCCAAGGCTCTGTGGCCCGGGCTGAGACCCCAGGGTGACACATGCCCAGGAAATGCTCTGGGGAGGAGCTGCAGAGCTGGGCCATAGTGTGAAACCAAAAAGCTGAGGTGGAATAAAGAGCTCTGCTTTAGGAAGTGGGGCAACTCCCACTCAGAAGTGTCTTTTAGGACTTTTAGTAGTACAACTGTTTGAAGTTTGACTGAAGGTGCAAAGAACAGAGTTTTGAAGCACATTACTAAGATCAGCCAGGGCAGGAAGCTCCTGAGTAATGCCTAGGGAGGACAAGGACATTGTCATGCTATGATCCCTAGCACCTACTCAAACTCTCAGGTACATTAAGCCCATCACAGAATAGTCATTACTTGTCTCCAGCCCACCCACACAGCATGAAGCTACTGTGGCTTCCTGTCCTGCAAAACTCATGGAAGAGCTCTAGTAAGCTGAGCTGGAGCACAGAATTGCACTTACTCGGTGTAACTGAAATTAGAGGCACAAAAAGGTTTTCTAGAGAAGCATCAAAGGAAGCTGGATGCAAAGAGGCAGCAGGCTTCAGCTCACAGCCTGGACTGAGGAGTGGAGGATCTGCCACTGAGGTATTTGGAAGATCCGGAAAGGGCAATTTCATTGGTAATAAATCCCTGGAAAGAAAAGCATGCAGAAAGCTTGCATTCTGTGAGGATACTACAGAGAATTTACTGTCTTCTGACATGTCTGTCTGTATTCCCAATCCCTCATTCCTTTTAGGTATAAAGAAACTACAGACTTACACTCTGAGTCCTTGAGGAATTCAAAAACTCTATCATCTGTGGAAGATCTTGCTGTTTCAAAATTCATTAAGGCAGATTTTGGTTCTGTTACTATGGTAAAACTTAGGTTTAGGGCTTTGGAAGGCTGCCAACCCTGTGCACAGCTTCTCTGGAGCCCTAGTCAGACAGATTAAAGTAAATTCCAGCTCAAAGACATCACAGGAAGCTGGAGATCTTCAGTAAAATTTCCTGTATTATGGTAGACTGGATAATAGTCTCCTGCTCTGAAGATCTGCGGAGATTAATTTGATTTGTGAACTGTTCCAAGCTTCCACTGAATGCCTGCAAACTACCTTGTCATAGTCTGGAGAAAGCTGAGGAAAATACTGTTTGAGTGACATGTTATTATAAAAAGGCCTGACTGTAAGGTTTTTGTTCTTTTAGCTCAACATCACCTTGTTATCAACCAATGGGATTTGTCTCCCCAAATTTCTGGCCCTTGGAAGGTCCTGGTGTGCAATTACACAAACTGCAATTAACAGGTGCAGGAGGAGCCAATGTGTGCATGGATCTCTTGCCATCACTAACCAGGGGTGGCTGAAAGGTTTTCCTAAATCTCCCTGCTGTAAAAGAATTCCTCAGCCCCAAAATCTGACACTATTATGAAGAGTTTACTTACAAAGAGAATGTCTTGGTCCTGGATAGTGGAGAGAGATGCTCATTCAGGCTCTGGAATTCACTCTTCCCTGCACAGCTATCTCCCCAGCTCTCCTGTGCTCCCAGGGTCTGAACAGCACTTACACCTTCCATAAATCCATTGTGTACAGCAGGCTGGAAAATAAGAACCTTCAGGTTCATGCTATATAATACCAGCAAAGATAAACCTGTTGTTCTGAAAAGAAGCCTGTTTATCAAACACCACTACCTAAAGTAGAAATACATGAGTCATTTGGTTGCAAACTGCACCTGAGAGATTAACTGAGAGTACAAGGATGCCAGTTTCCCTTCAGAACAGAGTGGTACACCAAAAAGGCTGCCAGGGAAAGGCAGGCCAGGAATCATCTCTGATTTTTGTCCTTTATACCCTATCGACTGCAAAGTATCTGAGCATCACTCACCTCTGCTAGGCCAAAATCAGGTGGTGGTTCCTGTATGACAGGGGAGTTGCTGAGGCCTAAGAAAGACACCAAAATGCCACAGATAATTTACCGAAAACAGGGGCTTTCCACAGGTTCTTCCTTTGCTGTCTAACACCTCTAAAGACACTGCATCCCTGAAAACTTCCAGGCTGTACTTTCTCTTGGGCCCGACACTGAAGTCAAAGCTCTCCTCTCTCCATTAAACACCGCAAACCCCAGCTCCAGGGGTGACACTGAGGGCACCTTACAGACCTAGGGACTGCAGCTCCTCCTCGAGCAGGCAGCTGGAGGCTGTGCTGCCGTGGCGGGAGGCCCAGGGGGGGTCTGCACAGGGCTCGGGGGAGGTCTGGGCCTCCAGCTCGGAGAAGTCCAGCAGGGTGTAGCTCTTGATGCGCCCCGGGGCTGCTGGGCCTGCTGGGGGAACAGAGACAGAGCTAGCGAGGAACCTGCGCGAGGGAGCGGCACATCCCAGGGGACAGCTGTGCCTGGAAGGTGAAGGACTCTGGGAATATTTTCTGTCAACTATATGCAAGAGAAAACGATGGTTCTGTAATATTTTTCCTGTGCTACAGCACTTTCTCCACATTTGTTCTCTGAGAAGCATTTCCCTCCCAAATCCCACTCCCACCTGGCTGCAGGGCAGAGCTGTGGGTGCTCCTCACCTGGTGCAGAGCTGGCGGCTCCATCCCCGCTCTCCTGGCTGGCCACAGCCTGCCTGTACTGCCCCAGGGCCTGGGAGAGCTTGTCACTGGCCTGCAGGACCTCAGCTGGAAAGCAGAGCAGACACTCAACACTTGAGTTCCAGTGGGAAGGTCGGGTCAGCCCCACAGCACTCCCCAAACACTCGTGGAAGGGACAGTGCAGCACAGCAGGCTGCCCTCAGCTCTTCACTCGCCTTTCATCCCATTTTGTACACACAGCTGCTGATTCCAGGCCTCTCTCTCATTTATCAAGATCACTTTGAAATCTTATCCCATCTCTAAAGGATTCCTAATTCCTGACATCTCTTCTGCATTTTCTTTTTCTCCACAAGTTTTCCCTGTGCACTTCGGTCTATAATCCAGCACTCCCCAGCTGAGTGGCACCCATGGGTACATGAAAGGAAGGTGTGAGGTGCAGTTGAGCTCTCAGGGTTCCTGTTCAGGATGTTTAAGAAGAGGATAACCTTGTCTGTTCAGCAATCATTGCTTCAGTCAGATTTTCAAGGCATATGGACAGGAATGAAATGCCAACTGTGGAATTCAAAGATTCTGCTCTTATCAAATTGACTCTGCCCTAGCTGAAACCAGGACCTTCCTTGGTATTACACTTAAAAATTCAAAATACATTCCTCTTTCTGTGCTTATACACAGGGAGAACTTCAGTATCTGGAGAGAAAAGGCCTCAAAAGCCTTCAGTTCTCTGAACATCAGAACTCAAAAAACCTCAGAAAACCACCTCAGCTGAAGAAAGGGATTCACTGTTTAACTTTGGGCTCCAAGTGAAAATTACCAGCTTCCTCAGAGATGAGCAGGAGGAGACCAAATGCCACTTGCCCTGGGCATGGTTTCACGGTGAGAGTGGAGAGCTTTGCCCATCAGGGTGCCAGGTACCCGAGCACCCCTCCCAGGGAAGGGCACAGCTGCAGGAACCACAAGGACAGGGTTGGCTCTTACCCAGAGCCTCCTCGTCAGCCACGGCCTCGCTGGCCAGGCGGAAGAGCAGCGGCCTGAGCTTCTCACAGCGCTGGAGCAGAGCCTGGGGAGGGAACGTTCACTGCTCAGGACAAACCACCCCACACCGCTGCCTCTGCAATCGCCTGCAGGCCATGCTCCCTCCAGAACACGGAGGGAAAACAGCATTTATGCAGGAAAAAGAGCATTTACCTGGAGGGTCTCCTGGTCAGCTGGGGATAACTCATGTCTCCTGCAGCTCTGCAGTAACTCGTCCATACGTCGGACATTCTCGGAAACCTCACTGATGGTGTTTGCTCTTCGGGACACCTGAGCTGACCTCTCCTGTTCCTGGATGAAAAATGAAAGAAAGGTGGATGATGGCTTGGCTGACACAGCCAGTGCCTGCACCTGGCTGGAGCACTCGGGGTCACACCTATTAACATTTTACTGCAGGCAGAGAAGGCACAAAGCAGCCCAGGTGAGAACATGCCCCCAGCTGCCCCGTCAGGGCACCCTGGCCCTGTGCTGTGGCATATGGAACACATCTCACCACAGGCACGAGTAACTGCAGAATTTGAGCTGGGAGTCGTTGGCTTCTGCCACACAGAACGACACTCTCAAAACAACCACAGGGTGTTGTTAAACCAAATCCCCTCTGCAAGCAGAGAACTGAATGGCCAAGTTCCCTCCCACCCGCCCTGGCTGCAAAGAGGCTTCTCCTGGGAGTTCCCACCTCCTTAACCACGCTCTGGATCAGGCGGTTGGCTGCCTGCAGGTCCTCGGGGTGGCTGCTCTTCAGGAGCTTGGCCAGGAGCTGTGAGGGCAGAGATGGGGAGCAGTGAGCAGCAGCCTCTGGGCACTGTGCATACATCCCACACCACAGACCCCTATTACTGAGCCTCTTTTCTCATCAATACTCAACAGAGGGTCGGGCATGAAAACTCTAAAGTTTACCTTGGACTTCTCTTCATCTGTGTCAAAAATTGAATTCTGAGGTCTTGGAGAAGGGGGAGGTAAAATTTTGTCTTCTGGCAATTTGGGGTCTTCTTTTACAATCCCTGGAACAGGTAACAGTAGTTGTTCACAGATGCCCAAGCTGCTGAAACCTTGATGCTCAACAGTGCATGAGGTTTTGCAGATTTCTGGATTAAAATACCACTGAAGACTACTAAATATAATGGAATTGAAGAAAAATCCATGCCAGGATCCATCTAAACTCCTCTCTCATAATCCTGGGAGAGTATTCCAGGGAAAAGATCACTTCTGAGCCTGTCCTGTACTTTTTCCCTGCACACAGGGTGAACAGAGGCCTGCAGACTGGTCTGAGCTGCAGCTCAGGAAGGTTGTTCTTTGGAAAATCCCTTTAAACAGTTCCATGCATCCTTCAGAATCCAACCAGCCTGAGACCTTTGTCCCTTTTCCTCACACACAATATGTTATGAAAAAGCTGAGTCACAAGCTGAGGGGGTCAAATATCTGTGGGGGAAACCATGGGCTTAGGAGGCTAAAAAGGAAACTGAAATAACAGAACTGAACCTTGTTTCTTCAGCATCTGATAAGCATCCTGGATTTTGACTTCCTGAGGAAACCAGACTGTCCAACTGAATATCACTTCGGTGACCCTCGACTTGACTTTTTCTGAAGACCAAATTCCATAGTACTGAAAACAAGACAGTAAAGAAAGACAAAAAAGGTCAAATGCACAGAATTGGCGCCAAATCTGGCACAGCGATCCAGCCCCAAGCAGTTTATGTGCAGAGGATAAAATGGGTTCCTGTGAGTTTATTCACAGTGCTGTCAATGGTGTATCCTGGGGTCAGGAAACACAAGAAATGCTGTGGAGTGTATGGGAATCACACACAGGTTCTGTACAATCAAAATTAAACCACTTCAAACTTCTCTGATCAATTATTGAATCCAAAACCCAAAGTAGGTTACTTTAGTGAAAACAGTTCTGTGCTTGACTTTAAACACTCCCCTTAACTGCTGCAATGCAATCACACCATTGGCCTCAGTCAGCCCCAGGCACAGGAAAACTGAACAAAACCAGAAATGAAAGTTATTGTCTCTTATCACCATCTGGGTGTTTTCTCAAGTTTCTCTCATTACTGCCTATGAGCACTCCTTTTATTACAAAAAACACAAACCTTCCCAAGACCAAGCATTCCAGACTCCTCAAATGATACCTGTCCTCTCAGAGCAGTAAACAGAATAGTCTTCAGTGATATATGCTTGAAAGTCTGTGGTTTCACTGAAATCCTGTTACCAAGCCTGAGACAAGGAGTTTTGTTCTTCAGCTGAGCATTTCTCTGAAATCAGCTTTTTGCAGCTCTGCCCTTGGGCTGATGCAATGGAAAATGAAACGTGTACCAGTGGTAAATGTGTGCAGGGTCACCAGAAAGGGAAACTGGTGGGTGCAATGCTGAGAGGGTGTTTGAGAGAGGCCCAGGCCTACCCTAAGGAAGAGAAGCATGACCAGAAGATCCCACTGCCTCTAATAAAACTGAATTTCTTATCCTGAAACACCCTGTAACCTCCATCACCTACCTTGGGGGAAAGCACTTTAATCAGCTCATTCAGAAACCTGAACTTTGCCATTTCACTGTGAAATCTGTCACCACAGTTGTTCACACAAGTCTCCAGCACCTGCAGAAAACAGAATATTACCAACAGGAACTGAACACACAAGGCTTGGGGAGCTTTCAAAAACTTCATCTATTATATTACTAAATCTAAGAACTTTCTGACACTGCATTCATCAACACAAGATACTGAGAGAGTCATGCAACAAGAACATGTTTTATTCCTTCATCCAACCTCCTAAGCAGCACATTTAAGACAACCTGCTCTGTTCTACCCATCACTAACCACTTCTGAGCTATTGCTCTGTGGTGGGACACAGCTCACACAGCCTGAGCTGCAGGCCAACAAAAAACCTCAGCAGAGCAACAGAAGCAGTTACTCCCTCCATGTGCCCTGGTTTCTGTATTCCTTGTGCAAGGGAAAGTTAAAAGGGAGAGGCATCCAAGAGAAAGAGAAAAAGACACCAGCATCTAAGAGAAAAGGAAGAGAGAGCTATCCTGTCTGCTCTGCAGTTCTACCTGCCAAACTCTTTCCAAATGACTGCTTTGTGTGCAGATGGAAGTACTCACTGTGAGAGCATGGAGAGCTTCTCCCTCCTGAGGGGACTGGATTTTGTGTGCCAGCAGCCTCAGCGCAGACAACGGGCTGGGGAAGAGCAAAGCAACTCACACCATGCACAAATTCCCAGGAAAAACAAATGCTGCTGGGCTTGGTCTGCACAGGAGAGCAGCTGCTGGATCCACAGCAGGACAGATGTCCTTCCTGGGGCACAGTGCTGGCCAGGGACACGAGCACACACACAGGGGTGACCTGGTGCCCCCAGCGCTGCCCTCCAGCCGTGCCCAGGGCTGTCCTTTGGGAGGGAGCAGCAGGGACAGGCTGGGGATGTCCCTGGGCTGGCACCAGGGGAGCTGGCTCTCTGCAGCTGCAGGAGCTTCAATGACAGCCAGGGCAGCCTGTGCCAGCTCCTGGGCACGAGCTGGGTGCCAGACTATGAGCCCTGAACTCAGTCTGCTCTGAACACAAAGATGATCACTAAGGTTTAATTAGTCCCAGAGACCCCAGACTGTGGCTGGAAGGTGAGGAAATCTCAGTAGAGATCCTCCACCTGTCTGGAAGGAAAAGCTGAGGCTGAGCTCCCTCGGGGCTTCCCTGTAGAACCCCACACAGGAATCCAGACCAAGGGCATGGCAGCAGGACCTGCTGCCTGGTGGGCTCCAGCAACTGATGTGAGAGCCCATTCCCAGACATCACCCTCTATCACATGAGCATACATCTATTTCCACTCTTATTTCCAACTCATTTCCACTCCTGGAGCAGCAGAGCCCAGAGAGTCCCCTCAGTTCCCCCTCAGCTCCCCACCGTGGCCCCAGGCCCCGAGAGAAGCTCAGGGCCAGACACAGCCTGGGTGAACACAAAGAGCCGTGTGTCTGCCTTACCCCTCCGTGTCAGCGTTCACCTGGTCACAGAACCGCTGGATGCATTCCCAGTTTTCCTCGGAGACGCTCGGGTCAGTGGCCTCATCTTACAGAGGAACAAAAACAGGAGAGAAGGAAAGCCCAGCCTCAGTGCGAGCAAGTGCTCAGAGCAGGAAGCAGCTCAGACCTTGCTGCTGCAGAGCTTTTTGTAGCAAAAAAGGGAGATCCAGGACGAGCAGGAAACAGCTGTTACTAAAATCTGCCTAAAAATATAGTCCCAAGCACACAAAGTCAAGCACAGCCTGACAGTAGCAGATGTTGCTTTTAGCAGGACAAACTTAAAAACCATTTACAGGCAGCTCTCCCGGGTCCACTGCAAAACTCGTGCTGGAACACAAGCAGTTTACACTTTTGCACAGCTAAATTAAGGAAAGAAAGTCTTTTTTGGCTTTATCCACTCCCCAGTGTGTCGCTCAGCCAGCTTTGGGGGCTGAGGATGGGCAGGACAGAAGGGGAAAAGGACAGATGCAGCAAGATACCACCCACACCACTCTACAAGGGTTCATGGGGGCAGAGGGCCCTTCCCCACGGAGGTGAAGCTGCTCCTGAGCCCAGCCCGTTTGGAAGAGGCAGCAGAGGCAGCAGCCACGCCAGCCCCCTGCCCAGGCCCCAGCCCCACTCACTGAGCCAGCGCTGCAGCCGCCCGGTGCCGGCCATGGGGCAGGAAGCCGCTCCCGCGCCCCGCGGGCAGCCCGGGCACTGCTCCCGCTGCTCCGGGTGCTCCTCGTGGGCGTGGGCTCAGCACAACACCCGCCAGCACCCCCAGAGCTCCTCCCCTCACCGGCGTGCAGAGCAGTGGTGAGAACGGAATCCAAGTCATCACATTAATTTAATAATTAAAAGGGCATCACACAAAAGAGGAAAAAACATCCCAATCTCCTGATCAGGGATATTTTTAGCAGAACCACGTGCATGACACAGTACACAGGGAGGAAATCCCCCTCTGAGCAGCTCACTCAGCCTGGTAAGACAGCAGGGCAGCTAAGAGGGCGACAGCTAAAATATACATCTCTTTATATATATTTATATATAAATACCTCCCACTGTATTTATTGGGGAACTGTGTCATGTATCTGTAGGTACTCTGACCGTGAGGCCCTCTCCAAAGAGAATCTGATCTGTTTTATCAGGAGTTCAGTTACTTTCTGTTCACATGGTCTGAATTGAAACGCTGATACGTCTTCCTCTCCCGCCCTGCAAATCAGGCTCCTTGCACGAGGTGACGGCAGGACGGAGGTGGATCTGGGCTTGGTTCCTCTCCCAAATGAGGTGGTTGGTGCTTAGTGCAGGTTTGGACAGACGTGAGACCAGCACAGACACCTGCCTGGCCTAAAGCCCAGCTTGTCTGGTCAGAGGTGACCACGCAGGCGCCACCTGCACCCTGCAAGTGCGCGGTCCGGCAGTGTCACCGATGTCCCCTCAGCTGGACAGGGCTCTGTGTATCCGGCCACACACCTCCTCAGCTCCCAGAGTCACCATCATCTCGGCAACACTCGGGCCGTGCTGCGAAGAGAGGGAGCCACTGAACCTGCCTGTGTCTGTGCACCAGGGTGACTGAACCGACAGAGCTCTGGGTCCTGCCACACTGACGGGGGCCATGAGCAGATCAACAAAGCCCTGGGGTTTTTCCTCCTGAAGGCAAATGCCAGCCCTGGTCAGAGGGACCTGAAGGATCAGCTGAGCCAGGATTAGTCTTTGGAGAACTTTTGTAAAACTTGGGTTTGAGCTCTGTGAAAGCACATTGCACATAATGCAAACCTGTTCTTTTTACCTGGCGCCCGCTGAGCACCAAGCGGAGGAGCTGCATCATGCTGCTGTACTTGGTCTCTCTGGTTTGCTTCTGGAGACTCCTCAGGTCTTTGTTCAACTCCTCCACAGTCAAACCAGCTGCCTGCCTTGCCATGAGCCTTTAGGAAAGAAGGTGTCCTTACACACTGGGGACATGAAAAGCACAGGATTCCTACTTCTCACCCCTGCCCTGTGCTAGGGTGCTCCCTCTGCTTGCCAGAAGCAGAGCTCATTCAAAAGAGCAAGTTTAAACTAAAAAGTTATGCCACAGACCTGGAAAACCACAGCAAAAGCAGTAATTCTAATTGTTTAAGAATACAGTTTTCAGAGATGAGGAGCCATTGCTGCCACTGCTCAGCTCAGTCAGCAGCACGCTTACCCTAAGACTAGTTTTCCTATTTCATCTACTTCTGCAGAAATTGTTTGTAGCTGCTGCCGGGACACCGAGGGCCTGACCCACAGGTAAGAGTAATCACTCGACACCAGATTCTTCAGGAGGCTTATGTGACCCTGGGGAAAGAAAGCAAAGCGGGCAGGGCAGAGGGCTGTGCTGTGGAGGAAGCAATTCCTCAGCTTGGAGGATGGCGGCACAGAGCTCTGCCACTACTCGTACTTTTCTCAGCAGGAGGACTCGCTCCACATACTCCTTTTCCAGAACATCTGGATCCACTTGCTGATCCCCATAGACGAGCTCCACCAGCCCCTGCAGCTCCCTAACGAGCTTCTGGCGCAACCCTGGGTTCTCAATGTGACGGGTGAGGTGAATCCTGTGACAGAAAAGACCTGCTTTGGCATTGCTTTGGGTTACATCAGATCAGCCCAACCACATTTCACAGAAGTCACAGAATACTGTGAGTTGGAAGAGACCCACAAGAATCATCAGGTCCAGCTCTTAAGGGAATAGCCCATTTAGGGACTGAACCCAAGACTTTGGCATTCTTAGCACCATGCTCTGAGCAACTGAAGCTCAAACTGTGGGACTGTTAGAAAAGCAACACTAAACCACAGTCAGACACTCTAGAAAGCAGCATTTAGCTCTGGTGCCCATGGGGAGCTGATGATCAGGCCACTCTTAGCAGCACAATGTCCTGGCAGCACGAGCGTACCTGCAGAAAAACCTTCTGGGAGTGTTAACACTTTTTAGATGTTATTTTTTTAGGTTATAAACTTAAGACTTTAGATCCTCCCACCTACACCCACCCTCTGCCTAGACTTCCAGTGCTGCCAGCCCCAGTGTCCAAGTACAGAATGGGAGAGGAGGCAGGAACGGTGTGAGCAGAAACTTAAGCTTCCTCTTAGCACAGCCCAACAGCTGCTGCACCAGGACCATGCTTGATCCAACAAACAAAACCTCCAGCCAAAGCCAAGTGCTAGAAATAAATTCTCATTGACATGGTGCTTACTACATTTTAAAGCTACCACTAATTTTTTACCTGTTGAATTCTGGGAGTGCTTCAAGGTCCAGGAGAGCAGAATGGGTTGTAATTTTGCCTACTTCAAACTGGGAGATCAGCTCCTCCAAAGTCCTCCCCATCTGCTTCTCTGCAACACAGCCCAAAGGGAATCACAGGACTCTGTGCCCCCACATTTTCCCAAGACTTCACAGACAGTTTCTCAGCCGTGAAGTGAGGCTTTTCCCAAGGGAGAACCTATTAAGCAGCTACTCATTTTTAATGGCTGCACAGCAGCAGAAAGATTTCCACCACTCCAGCTCCTTCCACAGGAGCTCTGCAGAAGGGCTGGTGGCATCTCAGTGACCGACTGGTGACATGATACCATTCCCTGACGCCTTCAAACACTGACAAAGTTTTCAGCTACTAAAATAAACCCAGCCCACGCCACAAAGTCAGCCTGAAGTGACCTGGCAGGCAGGAGCTTGTGGTGTTACCTGTGAACCCCGAGCCGCAGTTGGTGATGATGTCCAACAGTGCCTCTGGCAGGAAGCCGTCCCGAGCAAAGCGCTCCAGGAAGATGTCCCCCTGCCTCTTGGACAGCTTGCCACCGTCCCTGTTCAGCAGCAGCGGCAGGTGGCCAAACTGAGGGGGCTCCCAGCCAAAGGCTTTGTACAGCAGCAGGTGTTTGGAAGTGGAAGCCAGCCACTCGGTCCCACGCAGAACGTGGGTGATGCCCATGTAGTGGTCATCGACCACGTTGGCCAGGTGGTACGTGGGGAAGCCGTCCCCCTTGAGAATCACGGGGTCACCTTCCACCTCAGCCACCTCGTGCTTGTTCCAGCCATAGACCAGGTCCTGGAAGGGTTCCACCCCCTTCTCCAGGCGGAAGCGGATCACAAAGTCAAGGCCCTGGGACAGCTTCTGGGCCACTTCCGCGGGCGTCAAGTGCCGGCACCGGTTGTCGTATCTTTGAGAGATGAGAACCGAGGTTTCTGCTCAACAC
>VXBR01009601.1:326368-337211 GCA_013400215.1 Cisticola juncidis | reverse complement strand
GGCTGCGGCGGAGGGGGCGGCTCGCCGGCGGCGGGGAGGTCTCCGGAGGGCGAGGAGCGCCGGGAGCCCCCGCAGGCGTCTGTCAGCAACGGCGGCGACGAGGACGGCGGGAGGGAGCTGGTGGAGCTGAAGGTGATCTGGAACAAGAACAAGTACGACGTGAAGTTCTGCCTGGACAGCACGGGGGCCGAGCTGAAGCAGAAGATCCACTCGCTGACAGGTCTGTCGGGGCCGCCGCTCCCCGCCCGCCCTCGCCGCCGCCGCCGGCTCCTAATCGCTGTGCTTGTCTCTAGGCCTCCCGCCGGCCATGCAGAAAGTTATGTTCAAGGGACTTCTGCCAGAGGAGAAAACGTTGCGGGAAATCAAAGTAACAAATGGAGCCAAAATAATGGTTGTGGGCTCTACCATCAACGACGTGTTAGCAGTAAATACACCCAAAGACGCTGCTCAACAGGAGGTCAAAGCTGAGGAAAACAAAAAGGAGCCACTTTGCAGACAAAAGGTGATTAATATTTCAATAATTGCTGGCGTGAGGGAGTGGTGGGATTTACGTGGTTCTCCTGTAGGCATTTCTGGGTCCTCTTCCTCCTCAGATGAGGTTGGGGGTTCATTTTTGGCAGCAGCATTGGATTTACTCTGGGCAGAGGAGTGAACTGTTTAGTCCAGCAGGGACTGGGGCTTTTCAAGTCACTGCTTGTGGTCCCAGGCACAGCCAAGCAATTTGATTCAGAAATGGAAACGTTTGATGGATGTTAGTGCAAACACAGCCCAGATTAACTCTGTCTAGAACCTAACTAATATTTATTGGCACAAACTTATTTGATCTCCAAAAACTGCTTAAAACTAACACCAAGGGAGCAATTCCCTCAGCTGTCCCCGCCCTGATGGGGATGTGGATGTTGAATTCTCCTCTCCCATTTTGTAGCACAGTGCACTTAGGCTCATTTGATGGTCCTGCAGTGTGGGGGGCTGGTGAAGGATGGCCAGTTCAAGGTGTACCAGCCCTGTGCTTTCCTCAAAATAAACTTGGTTAAAATTAAGTAGTGCCTCCATGAAACATGCTTTCTTAAAGGTGCTCAGCTGGGTGCAGGCTGTGAGTGTGGATCTGAAAGTTACCACTGCTCTGATCCGTTCTGGTCTGGTGCTGATTGCACTGCCAGACGTGGAGAGTTTTTGCCATTCACTGGATGCAACACTTTGGTTTTATAGACATGTGTTGATGTGTGTGTATATTTGAGACAGCTGTTATCCTTGGCAGTATGTTGGAATTCCATTAATTTTTATCATTTCTTGCAAGTATCTTAGTGCACGTTAAGTTTGAAAATAACTGATGCCTGTGTGATAAAGGGCAGTGAACAGCCCTCAGCTGCCTCTCAGTGCCATTGGGATGTGGTCGGGGGAGAGCTGGAAGTACACTGCAAAGCTTTGCAACGTTTCTGTGAATTTAATTTCTGTTTTTATGTTGTAGCAACACAGAAAAGTGTTGGATAAAGGAAAACCTGACGACGTGATGCCTTCTGTCAAAGGTGTGCAGGTGCGTGAGTAAGGCCTTGAGACACTCAGAAAAGAGACTTGTCTGTGGTCTGAGGCCTTTCCCCACTGGTTCAGTCATTGTTTGCTGTCTCAGCAGAAAGCTGGGAGGAATGATGGTCCTTGTGCTCAAGGAGTTGTTGGGAGCCGTGGCTGTGGCTGGGAGCCGTGGCAGTCATTGGCAGCCGTGGCTGTGGTTGGGAGCGAGCTGTGGCTGTTGTTGGGAGCGAGCTGTGGCTGTTGTTGCAGCCGTGGCTGCGGTGCCAGCCGTGCCGTGACCGCTGTGTCTCGTTGCAGGAGCGCCTGCCCACGGTGCCGCTGTCTGGCATGTACAACAAGTCCGGGGGCAAAGTCAGGCTCACCTTCAAACTCGAGCAGGACCAGCTGTGGATTGGTACAAAAGGTGAGCACCTCTCAGCCTCGGGCGTGAACAGTTGGTGACCTGGCTGTGATTGAACTGTGTGACCTAGAAAAGCTTCTCCTCTGACTAAAGCGTGTTTAGGGTGTGATGTTGGTGTTGCAGTGCTTCAGAAAACTTTTGTTTCCTTTTCTTACGTGCCATTCTCCCAGGTCATTGAATAATACTCAATACTCCAGATTGGTTCCTGAAAAACTGGAGTTCAGTGTCAGCAGACTAATGGTCCCATGCACTGCTCCAAATGTAAATGAAAGTATTGGACCCTTCTGGCATATCTCCAAGCACTCCATAAGTAGCGTGGATTTGATGCCAGCAGTACACAGGGGCCCAATGGCTTAGCCAAGAATTGGAAGGAAAACTCAGCACTGGAATAGAAACTGGGAGTGTTGGCATCTCTGATACTCTCTGTCCTTCCAGTCAAAATCATGTGGGTGTCTTGTCTCACTAATGCTGTGCAGAGGGGTTGGTTTGCAGTCGTGAGTGGTGCCAGGAGGAGCTGGGGATGACATGGGGGTATTGTGGCTTGCTGAGGATGTCTGTGTCCTGGGTTTGGCTGGGATTGAGTGAGTTCTCTTCCCATGAGCTGTTTTGGATTCAGGATGGGAGCAATGCTGATAGCAGTGGATATTTTGGTTGTTGCTGCTCAGTGCTTCCCTCAGTCAAGGACTGTTTGGTCCTAAGTGTTTGGTCTAGACTCTGCCTGTGAGGAGGCATGCAAGGAGATGGGAGGGAACTGGCCAGGACAGCTGACCAGAGCTGGCCAAAGGAATATCTCCCACCAGAGAGCATCATGTGTGAACTGGGGGCAGTTGGATGGGAGGGACTGGTCACTGGAGGGGGACAGGCTGGACATTGGTCAGCAGTGGAGAACAGCTCTATTGGGCATCACTGTTTTCTCTGGAGTTTCTTTTTTTATTTTTTAATTTTATTACTATTGTTATTACCATTAGTAGTAGTAGTGTGTTTTATTTTGTTTCAGTTATTAAACTGTTCTTAACTCAAACCATGAGTTTTTTACTTTTTTCCCCGTTTCTCCTCCCCATCCCAGCGGGGCAGGGGAGTGAGAGGCTGCGTGGTGCTGAATTGCTGGCTGGGGCTAAGGGGGCACTGGGATCCCCCCAGCTGCCAAGGAGGCCGTGCTCCTGCAGTTTGACTGGGGTGGGCACTACTGATGGCATAAGTGGGGGAAGTGCTTGCTCACTGTCCCAGTAAAGCAGCCTAATGGGGTGGTTGTAATGCCTCCAGCTGCTATAGTAGTTCCAAGATACACAGAAGTCCCAAGAGTTTTTGACCCTTTCTCTGTAGGACAGACTTGATTGTGAAGATTTTTTCCTGGCTTTAAAACCTCTCTTGGTGCCAGATATCTTGCAGTGATTTCTGTCCTGAGTGAGGTGATGGAGGAAGGCAGTGGCAAGTGTTTTTAACTCTGTAGGTTGGGCAGGCAGATTTTGTTGTTACTGATCCCAGGTTCTAAATCCATGCTTAGTGTTTAGGTGATTAATCTCTTGTATCACCCCCTAGATGAGTTTTAAAGTATAGTGTTTCTGAGGTGTTCCACATAGTGTTGCCTAAGCTGTGAATTCAGTTCTTCTTGGAGTCTTGTGTTTCCTGTAACCTGTTTCCCTACTTCCCCGAATTGGCAGCAGCTTGCAGCCTCTAGGGAATGGTTGTAATTGCTGGCTGTTATTGGGAAAAACTCCTTCCTACTCTGAGAAACCCGTGACAGAGGCCAGCAGGTCAGGGCTGGAGTAAACACCTCTGGCTGTTCACACAGCTTGTCACTTGCTGGCCCTGGAGAGCTGGAGCTTGTTCTTTCCCCCAGCCCTGCAGCCTCCCAGGGCCTCCCAGGGGTTTGTAGCCTGAAGTTTGGTACAGACAGCTGCTCCCCAGTTGCTCTGTGTCAGAGCAACAGAGGTGTGGATAATGGGATTTAATTGTTGCTGAGACACTCAGAGCAGAAATTGATTTGGGGGATGGGACAAGGGCAAAGTGGGGTTTTACCTCATGAATGAAGCCACATTGCTGAACAGGTCGTTCAGAGTGAGCTCAGTTGTGAGGCAGAGAATATTTTTCCTTATATCACTGAGTTTATCTCCATGTGTGCTTTCTGTAGGTAGGTTTGAGGTTTTTTGGATCACAAATTAAATAGGTCTATCTCAGGAACTCAGAGTCCAGTTTCTCCTTTGTGAAGTGTTTTGGGTATTCTTTGTCTTGTATCCAAGAAGATAATTTTCGGCTGGTGCTGAAAGCTTGAACTGAAAGGCAGGACCTTGGAATTAAGAGTTCAGAAAGGAGTGAGAACAGAGCTGACAGGAAAGCTCTGCCCTGGGCCATGTGCTTTGTTGCTCTTGCCATTGCCTCTGGCCAGCTGATGTTTTTCTGCCATGTAATTGTAGTCTTCTTGGGGCTTCAGTTTCTCTTACTTGTTTCTTTCCCTATTTTCTCTTCTATATTCCCTTCTGTGTGCTTCTCTGCACAGTGCTGCAGGGTAAAGCCCGGCCTAAGCTTTCAGAGTTAAGTCAGCATATCTTTGCCAGCTTCTAGGCTTGCTGTTGAGAGTTTGGTGTAATCCTTGGTAGTCAGTCCTGAATATTCTCATACCTGGATTAGATTTCATAGGATGAGCATCCCTGCTGCTCTGAGGGGATTTCTTAGGGGAAAACATTAAGTAAAGTCCAGGATTTGCCATCACTCAGTGTAGGCCCAGGTCATGAACACTGAAATACTTCATGTGGTGCAGGGGAGCTGTGTGATGCAGTTTTGGATTCCTTCACACTGGGGTGTGTATGTGGGACGTGTGCTGCAGCCACCACGTCCTGGTATCCACAGCTCACCTGGAGGGCAGACTGCTGACCTGGGGAGATTTTGGCATTAGTGGAGGTGGTGTATGAAATGAATATGAAATACTGCTTCCCCACATGTCAGAAATAATACTTTGATCAATTTTAATGTAGAGAGAACAGAAAAGTTACCCATGGGGTCCATTAAAAATGTGGTGAGTGAACCTATTGAAGGCCATGAGGATTATCACATGATGGTGAGTAACAGCTCTACTTTAATCATATCCATCTAATTCCTTCATGCAGTGCACACTCCCGAGGCTGCAGGTGGATGGTGGTTCCAGCCTTGTGGAGGTGGGGACATGGGCTTCTCTCACAGTCAGTATGTTGGTCCTTACTGAATATCTGCAGCTGTGAAATCCACACTGGTTTCACACAAGCACAAAGTGCTTAAGCGTTGTTTTGTATCTTCTGACTGTGACAGTGTTAAACCAGTAAACATACTCACAGCTTAGCTCATGATTTCTTAATGGTAGTGAGATTTTTTTGATACCTGGTCTAATTTCTAGATTCTGTGGTATTTATATGAACAACAGGCCTTGATGGAGGTTAAAAAAAAGGATTTGATGCTGTAATATCTTTTCACACCTATAACTTTCTGAACAACTCAAATGGGATCTAGCAAAGTTATATTTCACCAGAGAAAGGTGCTAATGCACTGAAATTTTGGCTGGTTTGGGATTTTTAACATCCTGCTTTTCAAAGTACAGTAACTAACTTTTGATGTTGAAGTAGTTTCTTTTCTATAAGAAGTCTGTTTCCTTCTTTAGGGGGAGGAAAGGGAAATGTTTTTCTTCGAAGTCATGCAGGAGGGTGCTGCTCTAGTCTCTGTCCAAATACTTGATGTTTGATCAGCCATGTGAGAGGAGGTTCTCTTCAGCACATGTTGCAATAAACTTAAACCAGAGCAAGGGCAGAGGCTCTGGCATGCCATGGTGCCCCTCTCCTGGGCGTAGGAGAGAAGCTGAGAACAGGATATTATGCCTAAATATAAAATCCTGTAAAGACATGGTCATTGTCTTGTTTAGTTCCTGTTTGGCTTCTCAGCTCTGTGTTTCTTTAGAGACTCTGAGTTATGATTCAGATTGCCTACCAGAATAATTTCCTCGTGTTCTTGAAACTGGCCAGGAGTTTTGGTAACTGTTGTGATGTAAAGGGAAGAGCTCCTGGTTTTCTCAGTGCTCTGCAGCTCTTGTCCTCTGCAATGCTCCTTTAATTGGCCACCGAAGAGCTGTGGCATGCCCTGAGTGCTGCAGGGAGCAGCAGGTGGGACAGGCTGGTCTGGTTTGGCAGTGGATGAGCTGTGCCTGTCCACTGGGACCAGCTCTTTGTTCCCGTGTGTAAATGTTGTCATTTTTAATTGCAGGCATTTCAGCTGGGCCCAACAGAAGCATCTTACTACTGGGTCTATTGGGTCCCAACTCAGTATGTCGATGCAATCAAAGACACGGTGCTGGGGAAGTGGCAGTATTTTTGAAAGCACGCTCACCTCTGGCAAAGGAAAATGACACAAATCTAAGGACACTGCTGGGAGAGGCCTCCAACATCCCTGGATGTGACAGTCCTGGAACTTATTATTAAAACATGCTAAACGAGGCATGGATGGAAGCCAGAGGTGATGTTCTTTCACCATTAGTTTACTTTTAACTTAAAGATTTCACCATCCCTTTTCTGCAGTCAGCTTCAACCATATTTAAAGCAAATACAATGGAAATCAATAAATCTTAATTCACAAAATATTGTGTGTAATACACTTAAATCTGCTGAGAGTTGATCTTCCAGTTTAGTTTTAAGAAGAAAATATTACAATGTATTATTGATGATTTTTTACGTGGTTTGAACAAAACCAAAATATTTTCATAATCTCTCAGTTATCAGCATTAGACTTAATTTAGTTACTTGTTTGTGACTGGGCCTTTGAGGAGCAGATTTTTAAGAATAAACTGTAGCAGTGCTCAGCGTTGCTGTTCGGTGAAGCCATATCCCGCTGGCCCTCCAGGGCAGCTTCCACTCCTTGGTAGCAGAACTAATTCTTTGTTTTAACCCAAAGATGCCCTGCTCGCTTGGGATTTTTCCTGGCCTTTTCCCAACTCTGGCAGCTCCAGGTTGGTCTGTGTGGTGTGTTTGGAGCAGGTGAATTCTGCAGGGATGTTTTGTCATGGCCGGTGACCTGGTGCTGCCAGCTGTTCCCTCTTGTGCCCGGTCAGTGCTTCACCCCCTGCCCTGGGTTGCCACATTTTGGGAGCATTTCTTGCTCGTGCATGTCGCAGTCCAGGATCATTCTGCAGCTGCTGCGTTGACACTGAGCTGTTGGACTGGGAACACCGTTGTGCTGCCTGGTGGGAGCAGGGACACAGTGACGTGGACATGGATGGAAACACCGTGGCTCTGCCTGGGGGAGCGGGGTCACGCGGATCTCCCAAAGGGAGGCAACCACAGAGCCCTTCCTGCCCTCCCTGGGGAGGGGGCAGGAAGGGAGAGAGAAGCTCGTATGCTGTTTTGGATTCTTGATAACAGCAGCAGCCTTTTGTGAGCTGGTTTTGAAAACGTGTAGTGATCTTGAATTAAGAGAATTGTACTTTAGATTGACCATCCAGCAAGTGATGTTTTGAAATGTAAACCACCTTCCAGCTTTTCTCGTGTTCCAGTTCACAAGAAGCCCTCACACCTCGTTCTGTCAGAAAGAACGTGCTGCACCTTGGGCTGTGATGCTCTGTGTGTCATCCCAGCCATCCCTGTTTCTCTCAGGTGTTCTGAACAGAGCCCCCAGCCCTGGACAGGTGCAAAGCCCACAGCCAGCCTGGAGCAGCTCACACATCCCTGCTCTGCTGGGGCTCAGGGCTGCTCCATGCCAGTAGCTCAAACCCGTGCAGAAACAGCCTTTTAGGAACAACTAATCTGAATATGCTCCATGTTCACTCTTCCCTCTCCTTGAGGGAGAGTTGAAGCACAGCAGTGCAAATTCCCAGATTCGTATTTATTTTATTTTTATTTTACTTGAGAGACTGGAAAACACATTGGCTTTCTGGTAGGTGTTCAGGTCACATATTTCCCTTTCACTTCTAGAGCTTTTAGTTTGTATTTTCTGTTAGAACAGCCATGGAATATGCGTTTTAAAGGTGTTTCATATCCTACATGGAAACTAGTGATGTGCTTGTTACTCTTGTAGCTTGAGGTATTCCTGTCTGTGTACAAGCCAGCAGCAGTGTCCTGACAGGTGTGGCTGGGGCCACAAGAGCCGTGTCTGCTCCCTTGGCAGTCCCTTGGAGTAGTGGGGGCAGAGAGGAGCTGGCCTGACTTCATGGTGACAATGTCATGGATGAAGCTCAGCCATCACACTTGTGATTTCCTAGTTGTCAGTCCTGTGTTAAGGCCTAAATTAACAATTTGCTACCTGGTGGAAGGTGGGGGCATTCCAGGATAAAGCAAAGGGGTGACACGGTCTCTTTCTGTCAGCCTTCTAGTTCTGTGGTGATCAGCTCCCATTTGTTCCTCCACATGCTCAGACCTGTCTGTGCATCTGTTCATGTTTCCTTCCCTGTTCCTTCCCCCTTGCTCCTGGGGAAGGCACGTGCCCGAGTTCAGCTCCTCCCCAGCTCCTGGGCTTCTGTGCAGGATGCAGCGACCGGTGAGTAACTCTGGGGTGAGCAGGGACAGGCACTGACCACTGCTGAGGCCCCTGGGGCACAGCTGCTCTGTCCTGGGCCAGCTACAGCCCAGCAGCTCAAAAGAAACTCAGCACAAACCCCTTGGTTATATAAAGAGCAATTTTAAACATAAAGAAAATACACTGAGAAAATGTGATCCTGTTTAGGTGCTTCCTTGCAGGTTGGATTTGATTGGAAAAATAAAACCGTCTCATTTTTTTGTTCTATGTGCAAAAATTGAATTAAAATACAGGAAAGTGACTTACAAATGCTTTAGTTGGTGTTTGTTGGCTCAATGTCCCAGGCTTCTTGGGACCTCTTTGAAATGAATATTCTAGTTGAAATTAGCAGCACTGCTTTTAAGATCCTTTCTCTTTGGGACTGATGTGGTGTTTTGTATGTTCTAGATTACACCAGTTTTTCCAAGGCAGCTACTGACATTAGGAAACACCCTCTTTTTAGTGGGATAGTGCCACAGTTGCCTCACAACCATTGCCTGCCTCTCTCTTGGCTTTGGATTTTGCTCTCTGGTCACTGTGACCATCCCAAGGCAGACTCAGCATAGCCAATGGTCCCAGGGAGGAGTCTGGTCCTCAGTGAGACACAGTGTGTGAGTAAAGTGTGAGAACTGGGTATTGGTGATAAAGATGAGTCTGAGATCTGACATCTGTTCTGTGGCAAGTTACAGTAACAGCTGCACAGACGTGTATTTCAGTTAAATCACACTAACAGGGTGCTCTCAGCAGTGACTGGTTCCTGCTGTAGATGTGATTCCCTGCGAGCATCCTGGGCTGCCACTCCCTGTGAGGTTGCACTGGGTGCTCTCTGGTTTTGGCAACTGCAGATTAAAGTACTCGTGAGGCGAATGCAGGTCCCTGCAGGACACAGCTGGTGTTTGTCTTGGCTGCTCGCAGAGCCCTGGCAGGGTCCTTTCCTTGCTGCCATCTTGGGATTCCTCCTGTCAGTCCCCCAGCTCCCTGCCTTGTTCCCTGACACTGAGAACCACAGCTCACCTGTGTGCCATCCCTTCCCCCTCCGTGCCCAGCACTGCAGGTTTCTCCTTCTCTACTTGTCTCAAGTGCAGTATTCTTTCCTCTGTTTGTGCATCCCAAGTGTAAGCAGTCCCAGGATCACTGCTTCGTTGGGAATGCAGAAGTGTGGTTGCTCAGCCAGGTTGGGATTTGAACAGAGACTGTCTTGCATGGTTACTCACATGCTTTCATACTGAGTTTAAAATAAATTAATTTCCATTAATGACATTGATGAGGAATGTGTAACTACAGTCAGAATGTTCTGGTGATGGAAGAGAGTGTTCTGGATTCAAGGGAGATAAGAAACTCAGCCCCACCACACTGTGCTGGTGCCACACACCCCCTGCTCAGCTTGCTGTGCTCTGAGGGCCAAAGAGAAACAATTCCCTGCTGTTCTGGTGCCCAGGTGCCACGGTGGGGTTTGCTCTGCACCCCCTGCCCCACAGCCACGGTCCCCACCCCGCCAGGCACAGCTCTCCCTGCTCCCATCCTTGCAGGGCTTGTTTCCAGACTTCCCTTCGTTTACTTTTCTTCCTTTGTAACTTGTTTTTTCCAGTGGAGCTGTTTCCACCCTCAGTGCTGCCAGCAGCCTCTCCCTACCTGTGACAATGAGGCTGTTGGCAGGTTGTTTCATTAGTGAATGTCCTTGTCACCCAGAGGAGCGGGGACCAGGAGAACCGTAGCAAGTCTTGTATGAAACGTGGCCATTTTACCTTCTAGCCAAGGATTTGCCTTGGTAGCTCATGGAAGTTCACTCTGTCTTATACAAATTCAAAGCAATTCATTCTTTGGTTTTATATATATTAAAAAAGCCCCTTAGATATTTGTGTCCACTGCAGATTTATTTTAAATGGAATATGTGAGTACCATGTATTATGGTATTTTTAAATAATCTATTGCCTATTTTGGGGGGAGGGAGATGACAAATATTTAGTCTTAGATTTGCACTGCTGGATTTTTTTAAGTGTAACCTTGACTGGTTATCCTGGTGTTTTATTCTGTAAGATTAGTCTTATTAATTAAAGTTTGATAATTAAATAGTTCTGTGTTTGAGTGTTTCAATATTCTGTATGTACTGAGTTGCTTCCTCCTGTATGAACATCTGAGAGCAAAGGGTTTGTAGTAAGTTTCTTTGCAGGAAGATGGAAACAGGCCCGAATTCAGGGGCCCCCACACCTGGTGACACGTCAAAGCTGTGGGTGCCCATCTCCTCTGTGGGGTTTTGGGTTCTGCTGCCTTGTGCCACTGCACACGCACGGGCAGGATCAGAATCTCTACCTTCCTGCCCAGAGCCGGGCTTTAATCTGCGTTTACACCGAGACTGGCCCGTCCCGGCTGGGCTGGCCAGTCCCGCTCCCGTCGAACAGCCCCCGAAGC
>VXBR01009601.1:310965-326056 GCA_013400215.1 Cisticola juncidis | reverse complement strand
GGGGCAGCCGCAGGGTGTGCGCGGTGTGGTGAGGCGGCCGCGCTGCCCGCGGGGCCGGGATGCTGCCGGGGGTCCCGTGGCCGTACGTGAGTGGCGTTGGCCGCTGTGCGAGGGAGCGCCGGGCTGTCACCCGGGCGAGGGGCCCTGCGTCGCCCAGAGCGGAGCTTGCCCTCCGTCCTCACTCCCGGGCCTGGCTGTGGCCGGGAGCGGAGTCCCCTTCCCGGGGTGCCCTCGGCCCCCTCCTGCCTGGTCCTGCCCGCGGAGCTGTTGCAGGGAGGTGCTCCCTGTCAGGAAGGCAGGGAGGTGCCTTCGGAGCCGGATCCAGCTCCTGCAGCTGGTGGCGGTTCAAGCGGATAGGCAGCGTGCCAGGGTGGCTTTGGGTTACACGGATAGAGCTGCTTCAGTGAAGGAAGCAGAGGATGCTGGCGCCGAGTTTCTGTCTGTGCTTGGCCGTCCGTCTCTATCCATCCTTGGGAGAGCGACTGTGCCCCGACTCGGTCCCAGCAGCCACTGCAGAGCCCAGAGTGCTGTGATGGGAGCCTCGGGAAAGCACGGCTCCTGGGAGCTGCCCATGGGAACAGCCACACTTTTGGGCTGGGGCCGGCCAGAACGACTGCTGGGGCAACTGGGGCTGGGACCAGAGGGAGGGTGGCAGCTCCCAGGCATCCAGTGCTCCCAGTTCTGCCCATGGAGGTTTATGGAGGGCAGGCCAGGCAGGCTGGCCTTTGCCTGAGTGCCCTGGCACCAAAACACTTGCAGAAGGGATGGAAAAAAACCCAGAGCATCAGAGGGGAAGGAAGTGGAGAGCCCTGACAGCTGGGGGGCTCGGCAGTCTCAGTTTCCCCCGGGCAGGTGGCCACACTGCAGGAGCCCCGTGTCTGCCAGCCTGGCATGTCCCCAGCCGGCAGCAATCCCGCCTGCGTGGCCACAGAGGCTGGAGGAGCCATGGTGGGGAGCAGTCCCCTTCCCTGCCTGCCCTGCTGTGTCCTCTGGGCAATGCCAGAGCAGGGAAACTCACTCTGACCTCGCCTGAAAACTAAGCAAAAAGAAGTGCAAATAAAAAAAACTGGGCTGGAGGTTGGTGTGAGGTGCATTGTGAGGGAGGTCGCATGTGCTCCTGTGCTTTGTTGCAGCTGAAGGAATCTCCTGGCCCTGCCGTGCCACAGCCAGACCTGCACTGTCAGGTTCTGCTCTGTAAATGGTCTCAGACTAACATGTGGGCACTGGCTGGGCCCTGCTCCACAGCCTGGTCAGGCCCTCGGGACAGGCTCTGCCAGCTCAGGCTCCCAGAGCAGAGGGGGCTACTGAGGGGCTGGGCTCCAGGGGTGTCCTTGGGCCTCTCATGCTAAGCTGCAGCCAGCCAGGGGCTCAGGTGCTGCTGCCAAATCCCTGGCATCAGGGACTGCCAGAGCCGTGTGGGTCCTGTGCTGTTTGCCCATCCCTGTTTGCTGACAGGGTGAGGCTGGCGTATGTGGCACTGGCTGAGCTGGCACTCGCTATGCAGACACCATATGTGGAAGCAGTAACTCCTCTTCCCACGTGAATTTGCAATTACTTCCTCAATGTCAGGTAGCTGAAACCTGCAGCTCTGAAGGCCTGGGCAAGCAATCATCACTTCTCTGGCATGAAAAGTCACCAGACTCGTTTGTTTCTGGAAGGAGCCGATGGTTGGGCTGCTCTTGTCACCTTTGGAAAGACTTCCAGGGTTGTGACTGGGAACACCCACACTGCAGTTCATCCCACCTGTGGGATGGAAAACTCTTTCCAGGGAGAAGAGGGAGAAGGAAGTCTGCTCCAGCCCCAGGATGGCTCTGGTGGGATGTGAGCAGTGCTGCGGGAGCCAGGGGCTGTAGGTGCGGGTGGTGCTGGTCACTGAGGGTGCAGCTGCCCCAGGAGCTGCACACAGGACCCGGGCTGGGGGATTGTTCCCAACCCTGACTGAGCTCTTGAGGACAGTGTGTCTGTCCTAGAGCCTCAAAGGTGGTGCTGTGACTGTCCCAGAAACGCTGCTCTTCATCTCCACACTGGATGGGAACCTCCACGCTGTCAGCAAGAGCACAGGGGATGTCAAGTGGACCCTGAAGGATGGTGAGTAGTGACTGGGAGGCGTTTGCTTTACAGCCTGGAGCATGTCTGGGGTTTGGGAATGCTCCCCTGGCCTGGCTCTTGCCGGATGGGCTCTGGGCTGCCAGTGCTGCCAGTCCCAGCCTCAGCCCTGGCCCCAGGCACAGCTGAGTGTGGATGAGCATCTGCCATTGGTGTCTCTTTTGGCTCTGAAAGGCAAACAGGCTGCGTGGCTGGGCTGGGTGGCAGTGCCACGCTGGGTAAACAGTGCTCCTGTGCTGTCCCACTCACAGGAGCACTGCTGATGTGGCCTCTCACTCTCTGTTTCAGATCCCATTCTGCAGGTGCCGGTGTATGTGGCAGAGTGAGTGTCATCCCCACAGGCAGCTGGGCAGTGCGGGAGGCTCCTGATAACTGATGGAGGAGAGGGAGAGCCACAGAGGACTGAAACACCCAGCCCATGCCATGGCATCACCTTACCCTGACCCTGGTGCTGGCATTGGCACATGGTGATGAGGAGGAGCTGGCCTCTGCTGCAGAGCTGAGGAGCTCTCGGCTTGACCACACACACTAGCACGGGGAGAAATAGAGGGAAATCCCTCTGAAAGCTTGGGGGCAAGCAGGACAGCAAGAGCTCCTTGAGACAGGCAGCGCATCCACCAGCCTGGTGGGTGGGCACCGGGTGGCTGTGGGGAGTCTGAGGACTGACCAGAGTGGGAATTACCTCCTGCCAAAATCCAGTGCTGCAGGCGTCCAGGAGAAGTCACATCCTGCAGTGACACCCTGGAGCAAACTGCTAAAGGGGATTCTGCAGTGCAGCCACTCTGTGTCCTTGGAGGCGCCCAGGGCAGGGGGTAGCTGATGTTTTATCCTTCTCTCTTTGCCAGGCCAGCATTCCTTCCAGACCCCAGCGATGGCAGCCTGTATATCCTGGGAGGAAAGAACAAAGAAGGCTTGATGGTCAGTAGGGCTGTGGGCATCCTGTGACTTGCGGGGGTGCCCTGGGCTGGAGAGGTGACTCTGGCCTGCACCTGCTGTGCCACCTGTGTTGCAGAAGCTGCCGTTCACCATCCCGGAGCTGGTGCAGTCGTCGCCGTGCCGCAGCTCGGACGGAGTGCTCTACACCGGTACGGGCACGGAGCTGGCCGGGCTCCGGAGCCGTGGGGGCCACGGGCAGAGCTCAGCGGGAGCTCCTGGGCCAGGCGGGGTGCGGGGACTTACAAAGGAAGCATTTTCCTTCTTCTTTCAGGGAAGAAGCAGGACTCGTGGTTCATTGTGGACCCCAAGTCAGGGGAGAAGCAGACCACCCTGTCAACAGAGGCCTGGGATGGTCTGTGCCCATCCAGCCCCTTGCTGTACATCGGACGGACCCGTAAGCCAGTCCCAGGCCCCCACCGACCACCTAGTGCCAGGAAAGGGGCGCTGGAGGTGACCTCGGGCCCTGCTCCTGTCCCCAGAGTACGTCATCACCATGTATGACACCAAGTCACGGGAGCTGCGCTGGAATGCCACTTTCTCCGAGTACTCGGCCCCGCTCTGCGAGGAGTCCTACCACTACAGTGAGTGGAACTGCAGCGGCCACGGGAGCTGTGGCAGTTGTGGCACCCGGCTCCCCCAGGACTCTGGCTGTGCAGGGGCCTGGGGTGACAGTGCCAGGGCCAGCAGGTCTCAGCTGTGCCCATTGCTGGGGAGAGCAGGCAGCAGCACATGGCCGGTGGCAGCCCTGAGGGTGACCAGAGTAGACACAGCCCAGCTGCTGCATCCCTCATCCCTCTTGCTCTCTCCAGAAATGGCACACTTGGCCTCAAGCGGGGACGGGCTGGTGGTGACCCTGGACAAGGAGAGCGGGGAGGTCCTGTGGGCGCAGAACTACGGCTCACCTGTGGTCGGCATCTACCTGTGGCATCAGGACAGCCTGCGCCGCCTCCCCCACCTCAACCTGGCCATGGAGACCCTGCGCTACCTGACCTTCCAGTCACAGGACATCCATGTCCTCAAGTGGAGCTACCAGTCCGTCAAGGACTTTGCCGCCACCAAGACCCAGCTGCTGTATGTGGTTCCTGAGCGGTGGCAGCCAGAGGCCCCCGTGTCCCCGNCTACGCTGTGACATCGCTGGTGCACGGCGCCGTGGCGCTGGTGGTGAGTGTCCCCCGCCCCCGGGCTGGGCGCCGCGGGCGCAAGGTGCCCACCAGCTGCCCCCTCCCCAGCCCCAGGGCATCACGCTGGCCAGGATTGACGGCCCCACCACGGACGACGTGACCATGAGGGAGTCCGGGGAGTGCGAGATCATGCCCAGCACCAACGTCAAGTACCCGCAGGGCAGCATCACCTCACTTCACAACCAGTGGCTGCTCATAGGTGTGGATCTGTGGTAGGCGCAGACTTACCCCTGTCCTGGCTCCCAGACGGTGCCTGGCAGGGAGCATCCTGAGCTGCTGCTGTGCTTTAGGGGCAATAGCCCAACCCAGTGGGATGAATGGGATTAAGGCTGACTCACCTCAGGCTTTCAGCCCATTCTTGTCCCCTCCCGAGCAGTGACTGCCAGGTACCCTGTGCAGGGGTGGGCAGGGACCCTTTGAAGCAGGGCTAACAGTTCCCCATGTTGGGCGTCCCACGAGAAGAAAACCCTCCTAGTCCAGGAGGGTCAGGGCTGCTGGCAAGGGATGGATGCTGAAACTAAGATGTGAACTGAGGGTTGTCTCTGCTCCCCTCCTGCCACAGGGCACCATGAGCTGCCTCCCGTGGTCCACACCACGATGCTGCGAGCCTTCCCAGAGAACCTGAGGAGGACCACAGAAAGCATCATCCCCAGGGCTCCTCCCACCAGGACCGTGTTCGATGATGTGAGTGCTGAAGGGTGCTGGGTCACTGAAGGGTCTGTGCTGCTTGGGGTGAGCAGTGAGTCGCCAGCACGGGATAGAAGCCCCAAACCCAAGTGCCCTGGAGTCTGTGCCTCTTATGTCACCCAGCCCTGGGTGTGTGTTGCAGTTCCTGGCCCCGAGCAGCCCGGAGGAGCCAGCTGTCCGCAGCGAGGGGCAGCTCCAGCCAGACCCCACGCCCGGGGAGCAGGTGGAGGTGTATCCTGAGTCTGGCACCTGGGACCTGGTGATGGCTGGCGTCGGCACGGCTCTGCTGGGCGGGGGAATCCTGGTCCTGCTGCTCGTAGTGAGTGGTGGTGGCGGAGGGAGAGGGACGGCAGAGCTGATGCCCCAGCGTGGCTCCAGGCACAGAGCTGAGCATTGCCATGGTTTGTGTTCCAGAAGCTGCAGCGGCAGCATGTGGCACAGCAGCAGCAGCTGGAGGAGCAGATACAGCTCCTGCAGCAGCAGCAGGAGATGCTGCGCCCAGGCCGAGCCTCCAGGGAGGGCATCCCTGAGGAGCCCAAGGAGCTGGAGCTGAGCCAGGGAAGTGCATCTGAGCTCTCACAGAGCTCCAGCCCCACAGCCTGCCTGAAGGACCCAGCTAACGGCATGGTCAGCCCAGAGCCAGCTGTCCCAGTGGCTGCTGAAGGTGGGTGCAGGGCAGGCTGTGGGGGCCCCTGTCCAGAGATGCCAACACCCAGAGCAGTGCAGGGATGTCCACAGATGAGAGGGCTGCAGCCCACCTGGGATGGGAGGAGGTGCCAGATCTGCTGCTGGATAAACATGGGCTACATAAGAGGAGGGCCCAAGAAATGGCCCGGTGAATAGAGAAACAGGTGTCCTCCATAGAGAACTAATGCTCAGAGGCTGGAAGATGGCTGTCTTCTCTCCCTTGCAGATGCAGAATCAGACATGGTTGTGGTTGGGAAAGTTTCTTTTAACCCCAAAGATGTGCTGGGCCATGGAGCTGGAGGAACCTTTGTCTTCAGGTGGGTGACACTGGGTGCCTGCCCCCACTCTGCTCCCATTCTCCCTGGGAGCCACAGGGACAGTGACAAGGCAACTCTTGCCCAGGGTGGTGGCCACTGGTTCAGGGACTTTTGAGAACAAATCACCACTTTCACCTGCTTCTGGTGCTTATCCCACCCATCCTGGAGCTGGGCTCATGGCCCTCATTAACCAGGCACTGGGAACACAGGGCAGGTCCCCCTTGCACCCCTCCCTGCCTGCCTGCCCCTGCTCTGGCCCCTCGCACAGCTCCTAGGCTCTGGCTGAGGCCCTTTTCCAGCACTGAACACAGTAAAAAGCGAGGGATGTGATTTTCTTACAAAACTGAGAGCCTCCAGTTCCCAGCTTACCCTGGGGAAGATCTCTTCCTGTCGGTGGTGTGACCAGGCTTGGGGGTCACAGCGCAGGGATGTGTGCTGAGGACCCTGCGGGTGCTGAGGACACAGCGGGGGCTCTGCACAGGGGGCACTTTGAGGGCCGCAGCGTGGCCGTGAAGCGTCTCCTGCCCGAGTGTGTGCACCTGCTGGAGCGGGAGGTGCAGCTGCTGCGCGAGTCGGACCAGCACCCGCACGTCGTGCGCTACTTCTGCACGGAGAGGGCCCGGCAGTTCCACTACATCGCCATCGAGCTGTGCTCCGCCACGCTGCAGGAGGTGAGCCCGGGCAGGGGAGGGGAGCCTGGCAGCAAGCCTTGGGCACAAACAGCCTCTGCAGGGCTCTGCAGGGCTCTTCAACACCCGCCGTACGCTGGGGTGGGTGTCTCTCCAGCCAGCTTGCCTTTGCCCAGTAAACCTGGCGTAACTCCTCTCCTTCTGTGTGGTTCCAGTACGTGGAGAGCCCCGGCTTTGACCGCCGCGGGCTGGACCCGGTGTCGGTGCTGCGTCAGACCATGTCGGGGCTGGCACACCTCCACTCCCTCAGCATCGGTAAGGGCTGGCAGTGCCCCCTCCAGCCTCTCCTCAGCTGTGCTGCGGGGTTTGGGCAGTGCCTGCTGGGCTTTGGGCAGTAGCTGTGGGGGTCAGCAGCACACGGGGCTGTGGCAGAGCCCCGTTTGCTCCAGCCCTGCCGGGTGACACCGCACGCTCTCCCTCGCAGTGCACCGTGACCTGAAGCCCTGTAACATCCTCATCTCTGCCCCCAATGGCCACGGGCAGATCCGCGCTGTCATCTCCGACTTTGGCCTGTGCAAGAAGCTTCAGGGAGGACGACAGAGCTTCAGCCTCCGCTCCGGGATCCCCGGCACTGAGGGCTGGATCGCGCCCGAGGTGCTGCAGGAGGCCCCCAAGGAGAACCCAGTCAGTGAACCGTGGCCACCCCTGCCCCGGGTGCTCCTTGGGCCCATTATGGGGCTGGCAGTGGCCTCATGTGACACTGCTGGGGTGCACAATTAAGAGGAGAGCTCCACGTGCCAGGGCCAGCCCAGACACAGGCACTGTGCTCCTCACCAGGGCTGTCCCCATGCCCCTGCCCTTGGGGGACAGTGCCCAGCTGTGTTCAGCACAGTGTCTCATTAGGTTCCAGTCCTCAGAAATGTGGGGTGGGGTGGCTGGAGGGGCTGTGGGTTCCTGCCAAGGTCACACTTCTCCTCTCTTCAGAACTGAGCATCCCATTCCCACTGGAAGCAGCTGCTGTACTGATCTGGGCAGGGCAGCGCTGGGGCCCATGCTGGTGTCTGTTTGCCTGCTGGTGGGACAGCAGCAGCCATTGTGTGTGCCCCCGTGTTTTGCAGACCAGTGCTGTGGACATCTTCTCAGCCGGGTGTGTCTTCTACTACGTGGTGTCTGGGGGACAGCACCCCTTTGGGGACAGCCTGCGGCGCCAGGCCAACATCCTGGCGGGCTCCTACCAGCTGAGCTGCCTGCAGGAGGAGGCTCACGGTGAGGCCCTTCCCCAGTGGCACAGCACCGGGCAGGCTCCGGGCTGAGGGGCAGCTCCTGGTGCTGGCGCAGGGGTGAGCTCTCTGCTGTTTTGTTTCACCCCCAGACAAACTCGTTGCGAGGGAGCTGATTGTGGCGATGATCAGCTCCGAGCCCCAGCGACGGCCCTCGGCCCCTGTGGTCCTTGTGCATCCATTTTTCTGGAGTCAGGAGAAGCAGCTGCAGTTCTTCCAGGTGAGCCTGTGCTGTCCCACTGGCAGTGAATACAGGTGTGCGCTGAAAAATGTGCTGGGAACTGCTGCATTTAGGTCAGCATACTCATTGTGAGCTTCTCTTGGGAGGGGTGAGGGTCCCTGGGTCTCTGTCCCACCTCGTGCAGAGCAGGGGCAGTGCCATACCCACCCCATCCCCTCTCTTGGGCACACAGGACGTCAGTGACCGTGTGGAGAAGGAGCCAGCAGAGGGGCCCATCGTCTCAGCCCTGGAATCGGGGGCACGGGCAGTGGTGAGGACCAACTGGAGGATGCACATCTCCCTGCCACTGCAGATGGGTGAGCGTGGAGGGGCCAGGCTCATCGTCGGGTCCAGTGAAGCACGTAGGGACTGGGGCTGGAAGGGCTGGGTTAGGGTTACTGGGCAACAGGCACCTGCTTGTGCCCAGGAGCTGAAAAGCAGGGCAGGGGAAGGTGGCAGCCCTTCCTTGGGAGGCCACAGTGGAGCAGGGCTGTGGCAGCCCCTTGCCCCCTGTGTCCCACCTCACTCGTGTCTGTCCTGCTGTCCCCAGACCTGAGGAAGTTCCGCACCTACAAGGGCGGCTCAGTGCGTGACCTGCTGCGGGCCATGAGGAACAAGGTACGGCCCCCAGCTGCCCCCTGGCCCTGCCACCTGCACTGCGCCCTCCTCCTCACCCCACGCTCTCTCCCGCAGAAGCACCACTACCACGAGCTGCCGGCGGAGGTGCGGGCGGCCCTGGGCGCGGTCCCCGAGGGCTTTGTGCAGTACTTCACCTCGCGCTTCCCGCGGCTGCTGCTGCNCCCTCCCCGAGCCCTTCTGCCAGGGCCGGGCGGGGCGCAGCAGGCACTGGGACCCTCTGGGCAAACACTCAGAGTCAGGCTCAGGTGTGAAGGCATGTGGGTCAGAAAACAAAGACATCTCGGGTGGATACAGTGCTTGGAGAAGAAAGAGGAAAACGTGTTTTCCTAGGGACAGCCACAGCGAGGCCCTCAAGCTGGCATCAGTCCCAGGGGACATTCACCAGGGACAGGGAGCTTTGTCCCATGTGTCCTGTCCTGTGCGAGGGGACGCAGCTCCTCGAGCTGTGAGCAGGACCAGGCCCCCAGTCTTACACTGGAGCTGAGCCCGCAGCTGTGCTCGGCCACCCTGGGGCTCTGAGGGCACAGCTCCCACAGCCAAGGGGTGAATCTCAGCTGGGCTCCAACAAGGGTTTCCCCCTGAGGGTCCCCAGCAGCCTGTCCCTCTGCCAGGCCTGAGGCCCTGTGCAGATGGCACAGCAGCCGAGGAAGGGCTGTCTCTGGACACAAAGGAGGGAATTCCTTTCCCCTGGGATCCTTCCCTCAAAGACAGGCCTAATGCCTGCAGCTCCCCCAGCCTCTCCTGCTGCCCAGGGCCGGTGCCCTGTGGGTGCTGTAGTTCATGGCATCCCCAATGGGCAATTTTCCCTGCGAGCCAGCCTCCAACACCAGCTGAGTCCAGGGGCACAGAGTCCCAGAGCAAAGCTCCTCGGTGGAGCAGCAATAATTTTGTACAGTCTGAGCCCTGTGTGTACTGGGGTGTGGGATTTTGTTACATAGGTAACAGGGTTTGTACCAGGTTTCTTTTCAGAATATATTTATACAAAATGCTATAAAAAATTTTAAAAAGTTAAAAGCTTGTCCTGCTTAAAAACAAACTGGCCTGAGAGCACCTCTAGTTGCTGGCAGGGAGCAGTGGTGGGAGTACACAGGCAGGTCACTGGCCTCCTGCAAGACAAGCCCTGAGAGGAATTGTGCTAATTCTTTAGCCATAATTAGTCATGGAGCCAAGGAAGAGGCAAGCCCAGCCCAGGGCTGTGAGTAAGGGAAGGGGATGCCTCATTCAGAAAGGAAGCCAGAGAGGTGCTGCCTCCTCCCTCTCTCAGCAAGGCAAAGGGAAGTGAAAGAGGCTGCATGCGGTGTAGAACAATTTTTATTCAAGTTATGCAATATACAAAATTTGAGGTTTCATGGAGTTTCAGTATTAAAAGGCTAATTGCTCAGTCTCACCCTGGGCTTGTTCAATACCTTACCTGAGCTTCTACCAGAGGCCACGAAGCCCAGAGCACGGGCACAGCCCTGTACGGACACCTCACGTGACAGCTCTGCTCTCCCCATGCCCTGCTCGCTCAGGAGCGGGCCCAGGCACCTCGAGTGAGGGCTGGTTTGGAGCTGCGCTTTTGGCTTTAGGAAATTAGAAAAACAAACTAGGGAGGCAATTAAAAAATAGACTTTGTTAGGAGGGGGAAGCAAAACCTTTGGGCACCAGTCAGAATGAACAACACCATCCATTCCCACAGCAGCAGGGCCTTCCTTGTGGCAATGAGCCCACACCCAGGAGTGGGAACCCAGCCCGGCCATGGGAGGGCAGCTCCCAGGCCTGTCCCTCCGCAGCTGGGCAGTTTGGCACAGATGTTGAGTCCAGCAAGAACAAGGTCTAAGCAGAAGCTTTCATCCGGCCTGAGCCTGACTTGGAGCTGAGCAGCTTCTCCACCATGGTGCGGGCGTAGCGCAGGCGGCTGGCCAGCTCCCGGCAGCAGCCGTGCTCCTCAATCAGGCTCAGCTTGTACGTGCGGAAGTCCCGTTTCTCGTCTATGTACGTGACAGCAGCCATGAGGGGGCACAGGATGACCTTGGTGTGGTCCTGGGGGGACAGAACACACGGTCACTCAGCACTGTGCTCCTGGGGGCAGCGTTTCCTCTGGATGAGCCATCTCGGCAGCACCCGGAGCGTGGCACAAGTCCCTCTGTGGAATTCCTCCAGAGTGCAGCAAAGGGCAAGAGCTGGCTGCAGCAGCCAACCTGCTACTCCAGAGCATGGCTCCTCCTCATGAACGAGGAGAGTTTGGGGGCCTCGGGTACCAGCACAGGCAGCTCCCAGTGCTGGGCTCCCTGGGCAAAGCCTTGGCTCAGGTCATCCCCTCCTGCCACCATCCGAGCAGCGCTGCGTGCAGCCAGAGCCAGGGCCCTGCAGAGCCTCACCTGGAAGAAGTTGATCTGCACAGTGCCGTTGCTGAGGTGCAGGATGATGGCGCTGCGGGTCCTGAACCAGGTGCACAGGTAGGGCAGCCGGGCCAGCTCGTCCCCTTCCCGTGGCGTGATGTTCGCCCCCGCCTTCAGCAAGTGCTCACTCATGTAATTGCGGAAGTACTTCAGTAGTGTTATCTGCAGAGGGGATGGGCTGTGAGGGGCTGAGGGTGACCCCAGGCACGAGGGGGAGAGCACAGGGACTGCCATCACAGTCCCCGACCCTCCTTGCACCTCTCAGAGCTTGAGGTGTCACTGCAAGGACTTGTGGAAATCCTCAAAGTTAACTCTGTGACACATCAGACTTGCTTTGCTGAACACTTTGGTATGTGCAAAGTCATGTGATTACTTAAATTTCTGTGAAACTGCTCGTAACTAAGCCTCAGATAGCAGTTAGAGCTGCTAGTGTCTGTCTTTGGGACCATGTATCACCAGCTAGAGGAAGCCTGTAGAGTGCCAATGACCTCCAATTATAGATGTTTCTCCCTGGAACCGCCCCCTGCCATCAGAGCCTGAGGCTGGCAGGAGTCTCATCCACCCCCAGCCAGGGCTTCTGTCCCCAGGACTGACCTTCTTGTTGAGAGCAGAGGGGTAGGACCTCACGGTGAAGTAGGACTCTGTGTTGTTCTGCTCAATGTACTGCAGGTTGTCCCCATCGTTGTACATGATGAGACGAGTGGAGTCATTGAAGAGAACCCCAACACTGTTGTCACAGAGCTGGTAACCTGCCCAGAAGGGACCCCATGAGGCCTCCAATGTCAGGGGACCACCAGGAGTGGGAAGGACCAAGGCAGATGGTTTATCACCCAGGGATTCCCTAACAGCCACCCCAAGTCCCTGCCAGATCTCCTCTTTGGGGAGGTCTGGGTAGCACCTTTCTGGATTGGTCATCTCCCTTATTGCATCAGCTGCAGCAGAAACAGCCTCTGCTGCCACCACGGGTCCCTGTGCAGGCTGGGGAGAGCTCGGTCACCTCATGCACATTGTCCACCTTAGAGTGGCCAGGGCTGGCGGTCAGTGACCATTGCCCTGGATTCCCAGGATGTTTGGTATGACTCCTGGCCGTGGTCTTGGACATACACACTGGAATATGGGGATTAAAAAACCCACACCTTGGAAATGCCCCAATCCAGGCTTCTCCCAGCCCCTCAGACACCAGGGAAGCCTGAAGCATTGCCACCCACAGTATTTACCGAGTCCATATTTATCTGAGTAGTCCACCCATTTGCTAACCCAGAAGATGGGAATGCAGGCTGGGTCCTCAGCTTCTTCTGCAGGAAGAAAGAGGCTTGTTAGGAGAGTTTCCCACAGCCTGTGGACCCCACAATGCCTGTGGGCTGCCCCAGGCTCACCTTGCCTCACTGCTACTCTCTCGGAGGGCTTGGCTGCGTTGACTGCAGTCAGCTGCTGCAACATGTCAGCCAGGTGGCCACTGACAGCATCTCCCATCTCCCGCAGCCCCGCCGCCTCCTCCTTGTCTGGCAAGGCCTCCTGTGCAGGGCTGTCCAGTCCTGGGACAGAGAGAGAGGAGTGTGACATGTGACCAGGGAGAGGTGTCCAAAAGCACCAGACTTACACACAGAACAGATCACGTCAGAAGGGACCATGGTGGGACACGTGGTCCCACTTCCCTGCTCCAGCAGAATAATTCCAGAGCACAGGAAGTGTCAAGAGGATTCTGGAACATCTCCAGTGAGGAAGACTCCACACACCCTCTCTAGGCAATCTGCTCAGTGCTCAGGCACTGCACAGGAAAGAAGATCTTCCTCACGTTCTGGCAGAACGTCCCAGGCATCAGTTTGAGCCCATTACAGAGCTGAAGCGAATGCAGTGCTTTGTCCCAGGCAGAGCAAGAAGAGCCCCCAGGCCCACAAACGCTCTGAGTCTCCATAAGGATCTGGAGATGATGCGAGGGGGGCACACTGGCAGCTGTGGATGCTGCCAGAGCCAGGCAGGCTCTGTCCAGCCCAGCCTCCCCCGGGCACCCACACCCACCTCTATTGAGCGCGGTCAGCGGCTTCCGCCCGCCCAGCTCCGCGCTGCTGGGCGCCAGGGAGAAGCGGGGTGCCACGGTGAGGCAGCTGGTGGGCAGGCGGCTGGGCAGGTAGCCCGAGGTGAAGAACTCGTCGCTGAGCAGCTCGTCGATGGTCGGGCGCGCGGCGGGGTCCGACCGCAGCATCTTCTGGATGAGGTTCGCGGCCACAGGGTTGATGTGCTGAGGGTGGAGTTTAGAGAGGGGTCAGGGGACAATGTGCTCTGGTGACAAATGAACAGGGTTTAAAACCCAGGGAAGCTCCACCTGGAGCAGAGCTCCAGTGCTGCATCAGGCCAGCAGGACACAAGCCCAGGGAAGCAGAACTGGGTAGCACAGAGAACTGACTCCTAACAGCACCGAAAGCCTGGGGTCAACTGACTTCAGCAACACCAACTCATCAGCAGTGGGATGAGCTGGGGACCTGGCCCAGACCTCGTGGACTTGCCCATGTCCATTCACCCCCACACGCCCACAGCCCGGCTTAGATTTTTGCTGGATCTGGGGCAGGGAGCTGCTGGCTCCCCACGAGGTTCACACCACCCCAGCCTGAACCAGCCCCTCCCAGCACTGACAGCCCCTGCCCTGCTATGTAAGAGTGCACGGAGTGCCAGACACAGAGGCTGCAGCAGGAGGCTGACCAAGCACCACTGTGAGCCGAGCAGATCCTCCATGGGAAGCAGCGTACCTTGGGAATGGTGTACTCGTTCTTCTTGATCCGGAGGTACGTGTCCTTTAGACAAGAAGTCTCAAAAGGAGGTTTTCCCACCAGAAGAGTGTACCTGGGCATTCCCAGACAAAAGGGTGTCAGTTTTGCCAAAGAGACTCAGATTGTGCACAGAAGCAACCATATCCTAAGTACAGCCAGGGGCTTTCCTGGCAGAGGGAACACACTTGGCATTAGACACGCTGACAGCTACGTGTACTGTGCCTGGATCCTGTCCCCTGGAGAGGGAAGCTGGGATCTAGCACCCTGCAGGGAAAGTTTCAGTTAGGGAAGGTCAGGAGCTGCCTGGCAGCAGGACTCAGCACTGTGGAGATCCCACTGGGAGCTTTGGATCCCACTGAAGCTCAGAGGGGTCAGGAAGACCAGAACCACAGGGATTGCCTATCCCCATGGCTTCTGAAAGGCAATTTGACTCACATGATGCAGCCGATGGACCAGATGTCCACCTCAAAGCTGTGCCCCTTCTTGCCCAGCACCTCTGGGGCGATGTAGTTGGGCGTCCCACACAGGGTCTTCTTGCGCTCCCCGTCGTACTCCACCTTGGTGGCCAGGCCAAAGTCACCTGGAGGGACAGGGAGACGGGATATGACCAAGACGCCCTGGCTGGCCGGTGCCTGGGCTGGGGTCCCTGTCACTTACCGATCTTCACCTCCATGTCGTCGCTGAGGAAGAGGTTGCCCAGCTTGAGGTCGCGGTGGATGACGCGGTGGCTGTGCAGGTACTGGCAGCCCAGGATGGTCTGCCGCAGGTAGTAGCGCACCTCGGGCTCGCTCAGCGCCTTCCGCCGCTTGTGCAGCTCCAGCAGCGACTGTGGGGGACGGTCGGTCAGTACGGGGCGGGGGTTGCGGGACGGGAACAAGATCGGTACCGCAGGACGCGGGGAAGGGACAGTCAGGACCCGGGAGACACCGCCACCCGCCCCGGCCCCTCACCCTGCGGCGGCAGAGCTCCAGCACGACGTAGACGAAGTCGTCGTCCTCGAAGAAGCCCTGGAAGCCGACGACGTGGCGGTGGGAGAGGCTGCGGTGGATGGCGATCTCCATGGACATCTTCTCCTTCTGGTGCGGCTTCACCAGCAGCGACTTGGGCACCACCTTCCCCGCGAACACCTCCCGGCTCTCGGCCTCGGCCAGCTCATAGCACCGCGCGAAGCCGCCCTTGCCCAGGAACCGCCCGCGCACGAAGCTGCGCCGGGTGCGCGGGTCCACGAGCACCTTCGGCACCTCCTTCCCCGCCGCTGCCGCC
>VXBR01009601.1:284164-286964 GCA_013400215.1 Cisticola juncidis | reverse complement strand
GCAGCCCCGCAGCAGGTGGGAGCACGGGGGGATGTGGGCCTGGGCTGGGGGCTGTGGGCTCCGGGAGGGTGGCACCGCTGCCCCTCCTGGGGGCTGGGGGCGAGGGGCAACAGGGAAAGCCGTGGTGGATGGCTGGGCAGGGGCTGAGCTCTGCCAAGGAGAACGCGGCGGGAGCCTGATAGCGGCCGTGGGAGGTGCTGGGGAAGCTCCTGTGGGGCCCAGGAGCTCTGGGGGTGTGCGTGGCGCCGGGGGATGCTCCCAGCCACGGGAACCTTAGAGCAAGGTCCTGCCCCGGCGTGTCCTGCCCGCGCTGCGGGGGAAGGCGAGGCTCCGGCACAGCCCTGATAAAGCAGCTCCTTTGGGAACGGGGCTCTGCTGTCCTGGCCCCACTGCCCGTTTTGTAATGTGCCCTGGGGATTGTTCCCGAGGAAACCACTGGAACAGCTGCAACCACGGCGGGGCTGTGGCCAGAGGCTGATCAGTGTCATGGGCTCTGTCCCCACCCTGGCTGGGGTGCTGGCCCCTGCCTGGACCCAGGAAATTTGGGCAGAAATCTGTGATCTGTGTTGTCAAGCAGTCACTGGGATTGTGTGCTCACGTGCTTGTGTGTGCACGTGTATGTACACACGTGTGCATGTGCCTGCCCTGTGTGTACATGTGTGTGTGTGTCTGTATATGTGTGCACACCTGTGTCTGTTCCTGTGTACCTGTGTGAATACCTGTGTCCCTGTGTATGTGTACATACATGTGTGTACATGCGTGTGTGTCCTGTGTGTGTATCCCTGTGTTCCTGTGTGTATATCCCTGTCCATCCCTGTGTGTGTCTCCCTGTGTGTATAATCCTGTCTATCCCTGTTGTGTCCCTGTGTGTCCTTGTGTGCGTGTCTTTGTGTGTGTGTCCCTCCCTGTGTCTCCTGTGTGTCCCTGTGTGTCCCCTCTGTGTCTCCCTGTGTGTGTGTCCTTCTGTGTCCCCTCTTTGTCTCCCTGTGTGTGTGTGTCCCTCTGTGTCCCCTCTGTGTCCCCATGTGTGCACACAGGTGAGCCCGTGTCCCTCCTGTCCCCAGCTACCGCCGTTTCTGCCGCCTGGACGATGTCTCTGCCCAGTACTGGTCGCGCTCGGGGCTGCCCTCGGCCAGCTCCCTGGACAACCCGGCCTTCAGCGACTCGGAGGAGCTGCTGCACCTGCAGGTGCTGGACGGCGCCTGCTGCGGCTGCCGGGGGGACTCGGCTGTCACCGACGGCGCCAAGCAGGGCCCGGGGCCCTGCGCCCACCCGCGCTGCCGGCCCAGGTAGGGACCCTCTGCCCTTGCTGGGGGCTGTGCCGAGCCTGGGCAGGGAGGGCTTTGGGGCACACCCTGGGGCCGTGTTTGCAGCCCTGCCTGGCCAGTGGACAGTGCTGGGAGCTGTGACAATCCCCCAGCCCCTGGAGCAGCACCTGGTTTGTTTTATTTTCTCCCGCGGGAGGAGCTGTGTGTGCTGGGACTGCTGAAAGGGAGGAGAGTTCCCATCTGCAGGAAAGGGTGGCTCTGTGTGCTCATGGGAAAGTCAAATCAGCTACCAGGGGCATCTATGGAAAAAGAGCTCTGGAAGTTTCCAGCTCTGTTGGCAAAGGGCAGGACGGGCAGGAACACCCTCAGCCGTGGGCCTGGGGGGAACAGGAGCAAAGCCACAGCTCTGGATGCTCCCTCAGCTCCGGGGCTGAGCTCGGCTCTGCCTCAACAGAGACTTCATCGTCCCCAGGGCACAGCACAGGGTCCCCTTCCTGCACCAGCCTGGCTCTTATCCCCTTAACTACCCATGGATTCTTTTCCAGCTTCCACTATGACTGGGACACCAGCTCCAGCAGCATGAATGACCCTATGGTGGACTCGGGGAAAGCCAGTGACATCTCCGTGTCGAGCTGGCCCCTGGAGCCCATGCAGTGGGCTCCCTTCCCTCTCCTCCAGCAGCTTTCCAGGCAGCGACCGGTGAGCGGGGGCCCGGGGAGGNTCTGGGTTGCACCCTGCCCACCCCATCCCGGGAGGGGCACTCCAGGGAAGCCCTGGGACCCGTCCCTGGCTGGGGACAGCAGCCCCCGAGGGGCACAAGCCAAATTCCCTCTGTGCAGCACAAGGCCCGCTGGCCGCAGTCCGTCTGCGAGGGGCTGGAGCTGGGCACGCTGGAGCGCAGCTGGACAGCCTGAGGCCACGGCAACACACGGCAGCGAGTTCAGCTTTTAAACCAACCACATTTTATTTCCACGTAACGAGCTCAGTGAAGGAATTCCACACACTTGGACGATACAATCAACGCGGGTGTGATGTCAGTGATGTCAGTCCCAGCGGGGCGGGGGCCCGCAGAGCCCCGGCCCCGGTTCCTGTCCGCGCCTCGCGAGCTCTGGCTGGGACTGCGGACTCCAGAGCAGCAGATACAGAGAGGTGTCAGGACACACAGTGCTGGCATCCACCAGGTCATGACTGGGAGGGCGGTGTGGGCAGGAAGGCTGGCGGTTCTGGAGGGCACCTCACGCCCTGGGCACGGCTCTGCCCGCGGCCGCCGCAGGACGAGCTCAGCCCCGCCGCAGGCAGACACGGAAGCGCCGCTGCGTCGTTCATCGTGATTCGTGTCAATGAGGTATAAACACCAGGATGTCGTAAGCATTAAAGTTTATTTTCCAAAATGCTCTCCTTATTCGCACGTGTCCTCTGGAGCATTGAGCTGGGCACAAATGGTGGGGGCTGGAAATGGGGCGCTGCACGGAGGGCAAGGGGTTCCAAAGGTGCTCGGATAGAAAAGGAAAAGCAAGCTGCAGTTCTACACT
>VXBR01009601.1:256664-281664 GCA_013400215.1 Cisticola juncidis | reverse complement strand
TCCTCGTGCCCCAGCCTTACCTGAGGTGTAAGGTTCTTTAGAACAAGCCAATTTGTTATTCTCCCTGAGCTGCTCTCACCCCAGCTCGAACCTAAAGGAGGGAGAACAGGAGTTGGTGCCTGCCACGCTGGCAGCGGGCAGCTGGGTGGAGCAGCTGACACCAGCACTCACAGATAACAAAAACTCAGGCAGCACAACCTCCTCCAGACCTCAGCCCTCAGAAGGTTACTGTGGGGTGGTACAGCACCACTCAATTTATTTACTTTGGGAACCTTTCATGTTAGCAGGGGCACAAGCACTACATTGTTGTCAGATAACCACAACTGAAGCAAAAACACAAATGTATTTGCTCTGATTCCTGCTGCAAGCTCAGAAGCATTATGAAGCCTGTCTGATGACTCCCTGGGCTATCATGATCTAATCCATTACAGTGTGAGCCTCTCTCTGAACACTGCACAGCTGCACTGATGTCCAGCCTGGAAAGCTCTGGCAGAGGCAGCTCCACGGGGGACAACAAGCACTTGTGCCACCCGTGTCGCACACACCACCTGTCCTGTCCCAGACTGTCCAGCCAGATGCACGGGGGACTCAGTAACAAACCACAAACCCCCCCAGGCACACAGGGACATCCTTACCAGGGGTGTATCTGGCATCAGAATTTCCCCATCCTCCACCCAGACGCAGGGAATTATCCCAGGTGGACAGGGGTGGTTTCTGGCCTGTCAGCCCTGGAGGTGGGCGGGATGGAGCAGTGATGCTTTTAGGTGGCAAAGGGACCTTCCACAGCTCATGAGCCAGAGAGGTGTTAGTGACTGATCCAGGAGACCACGTTGATTTGGAATCACTGTTTCTGGCTACTAAAAGACACAAAAGACAACCAAAATCACTGTTGCTGCAACCATCACCTTGCTGCAAAGCAAAGCTGCTAAATTAGGGTAAAATCAGAATAGCTGCTTTGAAATCAGTGAAGTCACCACGCTGGTGAGACCTCAGCACTGCTTCTATTAACACCCAGGATCCCCCTGAAGCGTGTGAGGGGGAAGGAACCTGAAAAACCTCACCTGAAGTGCTTTGTGCTGTACTGCTGAGGGAAACATTGTAGTTGGAGGCACGAATGGATGACCAGGCACTAGTTGAAGGCAGCGTGGTGTTCAAAGATGAGGATGACCCTGCAACAAAGACAAGAGTCAGACACAGCACAGCACAAATGCTTGGCTTGTGCTCCATCCTGCACACCGAGGGGAGGCCATGCAGCCCCGTGCCCATGCTCAGCCCAGGGCACAGGAGAGTGCAGGCCCTGCATTCCTGCACCTCCCAGAGCCCCGGAGCACAGAGCTGACATCAGCATGCAGAGCACAGCCCACATTCCTGGGACAGCTCCTGCACTGCATCAGCAGCAGGGCTGAGCCAAGGATGAGCTTCAGCCGGGACAGGCACAACACCAGGGACAAAGCAGGAGGGACAAAGCAGGAGGGACAAAGCAGGAGGGAGCAAGCTCCAAACACAGCCCAAATCCACAACACAGGGGACAACCAAGAGGGCAGCAGGGAGCAAACACAGGGGAACAACCAGGAGAGCAGCAAACACAAGGGATGACCCGGGAGGGGAGCAAGCAGCAAACACAAGGGATAACCCGGGAGGGGAGCAAGCAGCAAACATCCCCACGACAGCAGGCTCTGTGGCTGAGGGAGGGCTCCACACAGCTCCAGGCAGGCTGAGCATACCACTGTTCCTGTCCCTGAGGTGGTCCACTTCCCGCACAGTATTAATTGAGAGATTGTTTATGACACTGCCAGGAGTGACGTAAGGGTCAGTTTCGGGGTCGATGTTTGGATAACCTTTCCATGGCTCACCAGGGCGAAACTCTAGGAATACAGATGCACGAAAGAAGCTTATTTCACTATACATTTTTAAAAAGGAAACAGCTGTCCAAACAATACATCTCCTAATGACTGAACATCCAAACCCTTTTAAGCATTTAATTTACTTGATTCAGCCTTCACCTCACTGGTTTCATTTCTGGTTTCTGTGGCAGACACACTTCTCTGTGTACAATGAACTCCCATTCCCCACCTCCATCTGCTCAGAGCCCCCTCTGCAGGCCGGCCCTGCCCCTCCCCGGGCCCTGCAGGGCCGGGCTGTACCTGGGGGCCAATTAACACTGCTAGAGCCATTAGGCGATTTGGCACGGGGCCAGCCGTCCCCAATGGAGCCGGGAGGACTGGCTGGGGAATTACTGCTGTTCAGAAAGTCGTAAGGAACAAACGGAGAGTCTTCCAGCCTGAAACCACTTGAAATAGCACCTGAATAAAAAAAAAAAAGAAAGAAAAAGGCAGTCAAATATTTTTCATGGCCGGTTTTATATCCCTATATAAATATATATATAAAAAATCATGCCCTTGTAAATCATTCATGACATATATAGCAGCACACTGTCCTCCTGTGATGCCAAGTTATATTGGAGATGGTACAGGAGTATATAACTCAAAATGAAATATGTCTGAGTAATTCAGGAGAAAACTGTAAGAACAATCTCCCACGAAATCCCTTCACTAAAACAGTACATATATTCAAAGTAACATGTATTCACCTGAAGTAAAGTATGAATTTCAGAGGGTAAGAGCATTCTGTGGGACCCACTTGACTAAAGGGGTTCTGTGGTGGGAGAGCTCATGGAAGAAACAGCTACAACATGTGAGGGATCTTAGGCTACTGCAAAGTTCTGTAGATTCTATTCCTATTCTCAGGAGGCAAAAAAAAATTCACAATATCCCTGGAGACAGAGCAAGGAATGGTTTAGAAGTTATCAGACAGCAAAGCCAGCTCTGCTAGAAATTCCTAGCTCTGGTCAGAAAACATCACCTGCAGGTAAAGCAACAGCAGCACTGCCCGTGGCAACAGTGGGCTGGGCTCAGCAGGGCAGCTGCAGGCACCAGAGGCAGCTCAGAGCAGCAAAGCAGCTGATGCACCTAAAAATACCCTGACAATCTGAGACTGAACAGTAACAGGAGACTGGGGACATTTATAACTATCTTTAGACACAGAATCTTGGGCTATAGACTCGAATTTTAACTGGATGAGATTTCAAGCAACTGAAACAGCTGAAATGTCATATGAATCTTGATTACTGGAACGAAACACGAAGCAACCGAGTTCACCTCCTCTAAAACTAAGGACAGCAATGGTTCCAAGTCCAGCCCTGCTAAGCTCTCCCCAATTTTAGAATGCAAATATAGACATTCATAACCAAAACCTGTCAGTAAAAATGTCAGCCATGCCCAGAATGTGGTAAATCCCCAAAAATCACCTTAGGACAGAAGGGTGGTGGGAGAGAAAACCTGAAAACCAAGCTTTTGGCTTAAAAATATACGAAGCATTCCACTGGAGATTAAGGTAAAGCTAGTAGCAACAGTCATACTTACAGAAAAGTCTGGTTAAAAAATGGATTCTGTAGAATGTTTGTGCTAATCTCATCACAAGATCATTCTGTGAGCACAGTCAGCAGAGCTGTGGCTGCTGTGGTAGACACACAGCAAGCTGGCCCAGACAGCACAATGCAAACTGTGACAGGCACAGTGACACAGGAGTGACAACCACAGCCCAAGCACTGCAAACCTGCACCAGAACCTGCACAGAACCCCCAGGCTGAGGCACCCCAAGGGCTGCTCAAGGCCACGCTGAACATACCATGTTTGCTGGAGTTTTGATCCAAGGATGTGTTCATAGAAATGCTGTCGACTGTAGTCCATTTCCTCAGCCGAGACTGTGGCTCTTTAATACTGCTCATATCCAGGTTTACATTCAAGTTTGAGTTCATTCCTGAAAGCACACACAGCTTGTGAGACACAGACTGAACCTCTCCTCCTGCTCACCTGCTGCCCCAGAAAGCACTGAAGAGCACATTACCATGGCTATGTCATGCTTCCAAGTCTCTGCTTCTGAGGAACATTCTAGCACTTAAACCAGGGAACTCTCTGCACACAGAAGCTAAGCTGAGCAATGCAAAGCACTCCCAAATTCTCAGCTCATGTCCTCATGCAAAAATGTCAGTGGAAGAAGACATTAGGAAGTTAAGAGAAACTAAAATGTAAACACCTAAAACATGGGGCAAACAGAACTGGTCTTGACCTGCTGTAGCTGTGGTCTGCACCTCCAGATGTTTCTCTGCCAGAGAATGAAGACAATGCCAACCCAAATCATCTCAAACACCTGGAAGAACCAGCTCTTCTGGGTTTGGACAATGTGCCCACATCTTGGACCTTGGCATGCCTGCTCCCTTTCCAAGTCTGTCAGAATCCTGAATCCACAACTCTGCCTGGGTACTTTTCCAGCCCTTCAGATCTATTTACTTTTCTGAAAACAAACCACTACAATGGTTTAATTTGAGGCCAGAGACATACAGCGAACTTCTCAAATGTCTCCTAGAAACATCTTCCTTCAGCACTGGAAACAAAGGCTTCCCCTTGCTCCTAAGTGGACATTCACAGCCATAGAGAAACTGGTTTATTTTTTGAGGGGTGTTTGTTTGGTTTTTTTCCTAAAGGCTTGAGCAAGAGTTGGTGCCAGAAAAGTCTCCCCTTGAAAAGCCTCACAAAAAGTGCTTGGAACAAGATGGAGTTTTAAGAAATATAACAACTATCAACAGCTCAAACAGAAAAAAGGGGAAGTCCAAGTGATCCTGTTTCTGACACCTCCCTCTGGCATTTTGCTGTTGTCAGAGCAGTAACTCTGCACCACAGTAACCTTCCCTCCACCTCTGGGGAAGCTGCATGGACCAGACCTCTGAGAGAAGGGTTAGAAAGAGCCCAGGCTGGCAGAGGGGCACATCTGTGAGCGGGTCAATGCCAGCCCCCAGCAGGCACAGCTCTGCCAGGGAGGTGTGTGGGCTGAGTGATGGATACCAGTCCCTGGCCATAATCCATAATTTAAACACTCTTCCCAGAAATAATTATTCATATCTTACTGTGGAAGACTTTTATATTAGTTGTATAATAGTATAATAGTTATACTATTAGTTACAGTATACTCAGTATTGGTTATTAGTTATATCAGTTCTACTATTTGCCAGATAAAGGTTGTTTTTATTAATTCTATAATGAATTGGGATGTGTCTGCAGAACTGGTCAGGGAGAGGAAAGGATGCTCTGGCCCCTAGTCTCTACTTTGGGTGAGTGTCTAGTGAATGCTGACAAATTCCTTCTCCAGAATGGAAACAGGAGCTCCTTGCTTTCCTCCTTGCTGGAAAAGGTCCTTTCCTGACACTGTCATGAGAACACAGAGAAAACAACAAACCTACAGGATTTTCCAGGTGGGCAAAACAAGCTCCCTCTCACACAATTACACCACACTGTGCACTGGGAGGTGACACCACTGGGACTCAATTCTTCACTATAAAAGGGGGAAGAAATTCCAGGAATATCCTTTTGCTACCCTGAAGCCTTTATGTGAGAGCTATGGAGCAGTATACAATGATTATTCCAGCTCAAGGAATGAAACACAGAGGAGCCTGATCTGGCAGGATGCAATCCCTCAGCGCAGGGTTTGGCGAGGAAGTGAAATCTGCCTTTCCTGAGAACCAAAAGTGTCTCCAGCAGCTAAGAAACTTCCTTTGCATGCCTTGCCCTTCGAATGAAAGCAGGACTGGACACTGATGCCAACCATCACCAGCAGCTCTGAAGCAGCAGCCTGGACCTGGGGCTGGCACAAGCCACCCCCAGCGTGGCACTGTCCGGCCACCCTGCGAGCACAGGGACCTCATGTCCGGGGAACATTTCCCTGCAGAGGCCAAGGAGAATGCCAAGGCAATCAGCCCAACAGAAACGGCCCAATTAGAATAAAGGGGAAGAAAAGCAAAAATGAAGGGGAGGAGGGAAATGGGGGTAAGGAGCAGAGGTAAATGGTAAACAGTTGTAGTAATACAGCATTAAAAAGGGACCTAAAGTAAGAAGAAAATATACAAGCCTGGAATTTCTGAAGTAGAAATTGGACAGAAGCCTGAAAATGTAGGGAGAAAGAAACAGGAGATGTTTGTATTTATAAATATTCAGACATTTTGCCTAATGGCACAACAATTCTTTATAAATGCAAAGCCAAAAGCTTTCTTTCCTGGACAAAACCACTAACAGGCAAAGTGACAGTTTGTTCTATCCTTGCAATTCCAGAGCCATTGAAAGCATTTTTGAAATCCCAAGAAATGTGTCTACACCAAGGTATTCTTTAAATGAATTCTAGTGTTAGTGTTTAAATGAATTCTTTAAATGAATTCTAAGAATTAGTCCTTTAGCTCCAGGAATCAGGACTTTGTATCACCCTGAGGATTCAGGGGACAAAAGGAAAACTTAAAGGAGCCTGTAATTCCTCAGGACTGTGAAATATTCTGCACCGAGACAGGGACACTCACTGGGAATGAGTGTACTTGGGAAAAGTTATCTGGTGAACACAGAGATACTGATTGCAGTACAGTGGGAAGTACTGACAGGGTTACAGCCATTTTCCAGGAGAGGCAAGGGGAAAAGCAGGGCTGTGTCACACAGACTGCAGGGCTGACTGCAGGGCACCCACCTATGGGGAAGCTGCTGAATGCATTGATTGGTGACGGCCCTTTCTGCAGCTCAGGGGTAGTGTGGGGTATGACATTCTCAAGGAAGGACTTCATGGAGGGCTGATGGAGTGACTGCTGTTGAGAGGGTGGAGTTTGCTGCTTCATTAACAGGTTTGGATCGAGCTGACGGGACTGTTGCATCATCTGTTGCTGCATACTAAGAGATCGACCCTTAAAAAGAACAGAGCAGTTACAACATCAATGAGCAAAAGCTTTTCCATGTTCTGAGAAAGAGAATGAAAGGCACCTCTGTACCCCGTGCATCCTGCAGAGCCAAACCCCAGCACTCAGCCCCTCCTTCAAAGCCCACCAAACTGTGTCCACCCCTGCACACCTCGGTACGAGGCACAGCAAGGAGTGCAGCTCAGGATGGAAAGCATTCCCAGGAGTTTGGGAAGTGGAAATGAAGGTGTTTCCTCACCTGCTGCTCCTGCTGCTGCCGACCCCCCGAGGGCACACTCCTCTGAGGCTGTGCCTTCTGCTGCTGAGCCAGCAGCCGCTGCGGGACACAGCCAGGGTCAGGACAGTGACACCAAACACCCCTCCCTCACACACCACAGCCACAGCAGCACACCCAGCTTACCTGTAACTGGGAGATCTGGGAAAGCTGGTTTAACTGGGACAGTTGATTCAACATGGCTACCTGTTGTGGGCCAAAGAGTGGGCTCAGGCCACCGCTGTTTGGTGCATACTTCAGTAATGATACTGGAACCTGCAACACACACCAGGGCCAAAGGGGATGGGTTAACTCATCCAGAATATGCAGAATACCATAATCTATGGTCAACAGATGCCTGGTTTCATCAAGGCAAATGTGTTCCCACATAAATATCAGCAACACCAACAAACAAGGAACGATTTTCTGAAGCAGCATTTAGATAGTTAATACAGAGTGTTTTGTGTATCACTTACCTGAGGGGATAGTAATGGAGGAGGCACTTGAGCACGTGGATTAGGCTGAGATGAATTAAGAGGTTGTGCTGGAGGCTGCTGCATGCTCCTGGGCTGTGCTGCTATATTCCCAACACCAAACACACTGGGATTGCCATTCTGGGGAAAGGACGGGCAGTCAGTGACAACAAACCTCCTCCGCTGCTTCTCCCACCCCATCCACTCCAATTACAAGTTAAACAGGTATCAATCACACAGGCAGCTACAACGTTACATCAAAAGGCATTAAATGCTGTCAAGTAACACGGCAAGGATACGCACACAGCCTTACCTGTCTAACAGAATTCAAGCTTTGCATACCCAGCCCCGCTAGGGAGCCCAGGGCTTGGTTAGGTAGTGCATTATTTGAAGGGGGAAGCTTCATGTTTTGATTGGACATAAACTGCATGTTTTGGGACTCGTCTGCTACAATGCCATCCTGATGGGACAGACAAACCGAGGCACAACACCCAGCCAGCAAGCAAGCAGAAGGGAGAAACCATTGCAGGAGCAGAAGGGAAGAGTCACAGGACAGTCCAGCATCAGCAGGAAATAGGCAGAAAACAAAAGAGATCAGGTTAGTGATTGGCACCACGAAGGGCTGCAGAAAGTGCTTAGTGCTATGTATCAGTGAGTTAAAAGAACAGATCTATCCTGGATTAACCAGCCAGCCCTCACCCCCGTGCCCCTGCAGAAAGCCCAGGAGCACACAGGTCCCTGCTGGAGCATGGCAGGAGCTCTGCAGTGCCCAGGGACACCCCACTGACCTTATCGAAGTAAGGACCGCGATCCATGGAAGACTCTTTGGGAATTTGGGGACGAGAACCAGGGCCCTTGCCAACCACACGATTGTAATCTCCCACGCCCAGGCCGTGCTTGTCCATCTCCATCCGCTTGTCCTGCAGTAACCCTGGGGCAGAGGGAGGCAGCTGAACCCCCAGCCCTGCCCACAGCACCTGCCTGTGCTGGGAGCTGAGCTGGCACTGCCCGCGGGCAGGACACACAACACAAACCCCACCTCAAACAAACCCTAACCCTAACCCTAACCCTAACCCACCTCAGCTTGGGCTGCTGGGAAAGGGAAAGGGAAAGGAAACCAAAGCACCAAAGGCTACGGAGCTGAGACATGAACCAGCACCAACAGACTGGTCAAGGCTTCGCACAAGTGTCACTCTCAGCTTCCTCTTAAAGCCAAGAACGTGTAACTGTTTAAACTTGCAGTAACTTAAGTGTCAGGCTTGCCATTAATACTGAAATCTCAAAGAACATTTCCTTTACCCAAAAGACTGTGAGCCCTAAAGTGAAAATATCCAATTTTGAAGTGGAATAAGGAGAGAATAAACACACTAAAACACTACAATTCTGCAATTAGTTTTAGTTAAATATTCTATCATCATAGTATAGTGTTATTAATGTATTAAGAATTATACTACCTTTTATTTACTAAAGAAATCCTAACAGTGAATGGAATCAAATAAACTATAACTGCTCTCAAGTAGTTTTACACTCAGGTTTAAACATTTCCAAAATTACCGTTCAGTATTAATTTAGTTCTCAGAACTGAACACGTGTTTCCAAGAATGAACCCAATGAGGCAGTGTGGGATTTGGTAAGTTTCTGTTTATACCTAGTAGAGGTGCCCGGAGGGCAATCAAGATATTTATATTACAAGAAACAAAACCACCACGCCCTGAAAACATCCTCTCGTGTCAGTTTAACACATATAAATATGAATGAGCTTAGTTTGATACATGGCCAATATTCCTATAGCAACCAGGTGATTCTGTGTGCAGCATTACTCACACACACAAATACTCTTCTCTACAAGGACATTACTTTTCCTTAGGGAAATATATACTTAACTACATATAGCTACATATACTCTACATATCACTTTAAAAATGTAATTTACAGAAGGATATAAGATAAAAGAGAGTATGGAAAGAAAAGCAATAAAGCCCAGCTCAGATGTACTGTTCTTACCTCCAGACATGTCCATCTTATTGCTCTGTATGGTTTCTTCTGGTGATTCTCTCTGGAGTTAAAATAAATCATAATTACTTATTAAGAATATTTTTAAGATAAAACAAAGAGATTCCTGCACACACTTACAACTCAAAACTGCAAGAAAGAAAAACCAAGACAATCACATGCTATTTTAAAGCATTTCCTCCCTTCAGCTGCTATACAGTCAAGAATGGGTTCCCCACCAGAACTCCTCTGTAAATGCAGTAAAGCATCAGGCTATGGGATGAATACCTGGGTAGTGGTTAGAAAACCACTTTCCATCAATAAAGAGGTTTTTTTTTGTAATGAGAATGCACAGAAAAGGGACAAGTGACAAGAGAGACAAACACAAGTAAAAAGAGAAGCACGATGGAAATGAACACTTGGCAGTTGAGCATTTCAGTGTCTGTGCATTGTAACAAGCCCTGTGGAAAGGCAGCAAAGCCAGACAGAGTCAAATACTTACTGAAAAACTGAGATTTGTGAATTGCTTAATGAATGGATTGATCCATGTTTCATCTTGCTTATTTCCACCTTTCATCATTCCCTTAAAAACAGAAAGGAATTCCTGTGATACTCAGATCCTACTTTAATTACACGACAACCTTTAAGAATGAAAATTAAAGTGCACTGTGTAAGGGCAGCAATCCCTTCTGACTTAGCTTTCAGGAATGACAGCACACCTTGCCCCGAGCTGCTCCTCACCTTTGTGGGCATTTTCTTCATGTAGGGTGGCCAGTTCAATGATGGGTTAGCTTCTTGTGAGGAACTGCTGTTCCACATTCCAATCTCCACATCCTCCTCCTCCTCCCAGCTGGTCTGACGACTGCCACTCAATGGCATATCATCTCCACACCAACTATCTTGCATAGATTTAGGCCCTGGTGGTGAAAACAGCCCAGCAGTGAACATTGCAGTGGCAGCTTCACCAAACAGCTCGATGCTACTGCGAGGCAAAACCCCCTGAAAACCACAAAGCTTCCCCAGAGGCCCTGACCCTTCTCAGAGCCCCTGAGAGCACTCACCAGGCTTGTTTGGAGGCTGCTGCCCAAGGGGAGCGTTTCCCCAGCCAGAGGTGCCTCCTGCCTCGCCCACAGGCTCTCCCCAGCTCGTACCAGTGTCCATGGGCTTCCCCCACGCCGAGGTCCCGTTATCCACAGTAGTGGCTGGAGCAGAAGGCTCTCCCCAACCTTTGCAAAGCAGGGGCAGTTATTGGCATCGTTTTGAACAGGATTTTAAAGCTACCTAAAGAGACTCAAGTGCTTTGCCTTTTCTATAACCTTAACATACAGTAAAAAGCATGTGAGCACATACTTCTATTTTGTGTGAGGGTCACTGTTACAATTGCAAGCTATTCCATTAATAAAAGCAATCACAAAAATACCAATTTTGTATTTACAGAATTACATTCTGATAATACAAGTTTCTAAGATATTAAGCCAAGAGCTGCTTGTTACATGTAGGTGACCCCATCTGGCACTTGAGAAAGAGACACAGCACAAAATACTTCCTATATTCCATTAGGTTCCTCTCCAAAATCGTTACTTACTGCTCATGAAGCTACAAGACCAGAAAGCCTGATACCAAATCCTTATAAACCCATCACTCTTCCTTCTGTCCTGCAGAAGCTCAACATGTTTCTTTTTTTTTTTTTGGAAGGCTTATTGCCAAAATTAAATTTTAGCTGATTTAGAATCATTTAGGAAAACATTTCAATCCTCAGACACTATTTTAAGTATTTTCTCTGTGTTCTCACTCCCCAGAACTCAATCAGAGCTGTTTAGCCCTTATTACTGCAGTTATTTAAAACCAGAGCAGATCTCCCAATCTGTAAAAAAACACCAGTGCTCTGTGACAATGGTGTTCATTTCTTTAATAAATAGGAACTGTACTTAATTGCCACTTTGCCCTTTCCACTTTGAAACAAAAACATTGTTCTAAGAAGCAAGACTAAAAAAGTGCTTTATAATGGATAGAGAACACAAATTTGGGTAAAAGCCAGGCTTACCAGAACCCGAGCTGCTCTCCTTGCTAGACATGGCACTTGAAGACAGTAGCTGCGGATGTACCTGTGCTTGCTGGTCTGAACTGCTGCTACTGTTAGGGACATTTTTATTCCACATGTTCACATTTTTGTAGTTGTATTTGCTTGGGTCACCCCAGGCAGAAGTTCCATCATCAATCTCCATCTTGCGGCGAATGGACTCGGGGGACGGCTCCTCCCAGCCCGTGGGCTCCTCCTCCTTGGCCGGGGCTGGCATGGGCCCCCCCAGCCAGCCGGACCCCGGGGGCTTGTTCGTGGCAGACGGGGCTCCCCAAGAGCCAACATCTTGTTTGTTCCACTCAGAAGAGTTGACTGGCTTTGCTGAGTCCCCCCAGACTTGAGGCTGATTGGATTTCGGAGGGTCTCCCCAGCCCTGGTTCTGATTAGGCTTTGCAGGCTCATCCCATCCTGAAGAGCTGTTTGGGGTGGTGTTATTGCCTCCCCAAGTAACAGAATTTGATTTACCCGGCTCATTCCAACCAGACACCGACCTGTCGCTGCTGCTGCCTCCGGAACTGGATTTCTTTGCCTCACCCCAGTGGTTACTTCGAGAGTTTTCACCCCAGCTATCACCAGCAGACACTGCCCAACCCTGGCTGGCCTTCTGTCCATCTCCCCATCCCTGCTTCATCTTCGGTGTGTCATTCCAGGATGACTTCTCCTCTTTGCCACTTCCCCACGATTGATTGCTCTTGACCATTACTGTAGCAGCAGAATCTTCTTCCCACCCCCCTTGGCTGTTTGACCCTTTGGAGTCTCCCCACCTCGTAGCAGACTTTGGATCTCCCCACCCCGATACAGATGAGGTATCGTTATTATTAGGGCTAGGTCTATCCACACACCCCCCTGAGCTGGAAGTCTGTGTCACAGAGCCCCCCCAGGCCTCTGTCCCATTGTCAGTTTTTCTTTCTCCCCTCGGAGATGTTTCGGTATCCCAGGCAGTGTTCTGTTTGATTGGAGTCTGTCCCCACCCAGAGTTGGAAAGGACACGTGGATCTAAGTCAGTTCTGTTCACTATGCTTTGGAGTAACGTGTGCTGGTCAACTTTCCTCCTCTCTCTGTTCTGGCCCTCCGCGGCCGCCCTGTCCTCGTGGCACCCGGTGCTCTCTGCGCTCCCCTCGCTGTCCCCTGTACCTGTTTTGGCCCACGAGCTGTTCTGCTCAGCCAGCTGGGAGGCAGCAGAACTCTGGCTGTTGAGCTCATCCTCCTCAGTAGACTTCCACCCATTTGTAAACTTCCTGCTGTTTCCGCTCATACCCTCATTGGAATGCTGATTGCCGGGCAGTTTGCTCCATTCCCCGTTGGAAATGTTGGTGCCAGTGCTCTGTGCGGGGCTGCCCCATCCTCTTCTGCTCCCGCCAGCACTCGCACCATTCCCGTTTCCCCAGGGCACGTTCTGGGAGCCGACGGTCCCTGCCTCCCACACCCCTGCGCCTTTATTCCCGTTGATTTGAAAGTTAGTGCTGCCGGGCCCGCTGCCGCCCGGCTGCATTAGAGTTGCATTCACAGTGTCACCATTAGCTTGGCTGTTTGGGCCTGGACATTTGTCTCCAGAGTAACCAGAGCCATAGGCACCCCAGGTAGTACCGTACGAGCCGCCAGTCTTGGCCTCACCGTTGCTCAGGTGGGCCATGGAGGTGCCGTTTGCCACGGGAGAGGCCTGAATCTGAGAATGATTCATTGTGCTCACGCGCCAGGCCCCGGGCCCCGCCGTGCCGGGCAGTTCGCTCATCTGCACCGAACCAGCAGAGTTTGGTAAACTAGAGGTCATAAAGTTAGTAGTGTTATTTGGTCCATTCATTTCAGTGTTAAGGTTTTGAGGTTGCCCACTGAATGAAACATTCCTTGTACCATTTACTTCAGAATCACAACTTTCCTGAAGGCTTCCCCAGGAACCGTGGGCTGAGCCACCCACTTTGGAGTTAATACTCTGGCTGTTGGCCATCTGACCTATGGTACTGCACTGAATGCTTGTGCCAGGACTCCCGCTCCCCACGGGCCCTTTCAGGGCATGTCCACTGTTCTCCAACACGGACCAGGCACCATGGTTGCCATTTGAATTCAAAGTGCTTGGATTTAACCCTCCATTTGATGAAGAGTTTATGGTGCCCCAAGCATTCATTCTATTGTTGCTACTTTCAGATTTGCTGGCAGGAGCATCCACAGAAACTTGACATGTGCTTATTATGGACCCGTGGGATAAGCCCCAGGGCCCATTAATACTTCCATTGCCCACATTATTGCTGTTGCTACCGACCACAAACTTATTCTGCGCCCCGTGCCCGATGCCGTTGCGGATGCCGTCGCCCTCTGCGCCCGCGCTCCCTGAAGCCATGATGAGGAGGTTCCGCTCCGAGCCGGAGCTGGAGGCAGAGTCAGTGTCCATACATTCTGGAGTCAGCTCCGGGTCACTGCCACTGATCGATGGCCATGCCTCTTTGTCAGAGCCGTCTACGATAACTTTATCCCAGTTTGTGCTGGAGTCGCTATTTGAAGAGACTGGTCCCCAGTGAGAATTTTCATAATGGGATCCTAGACCACTGTGGTTCAGATCTAAAATGAAGAAGGAAAGCCCAAGAGCATTATGATGAGTTTAGTATTATTACTTCATTAAGCAGAAAAGGGAAAAAAAAAGGATAAAGATATTAGGCCAGGAATTATTTTGCTTATTATTTTGCTTCTGTTAAAACTGTAGTCAACATGTTTCACAGAGAAAGCTCTAAGTACAGCTGCCCAAAGGCTGCCACACACAACCCAGAACACCTCCCAACACGCAGAGCTGCTCTCACAAAAACCTCAGAAAACCTTAGACTCCTAAAGCTTTTTTTCTTCCAGAGAAACATTTTTTAAAGAATACTCTGTATCACCATATACAAAGTATTTTCTAAAACACATACACATAAACCCCACAATACTAAATAAAACCCAAAAACACACTGAAGGGCAGAAATTCCAAGAGGACATGGCCCTGCCCAGCAGTACAGCTGCTGTGTGACAGCAGCCACAGAACACACACCTTCCTTCCCTGTTACAGACGCTGTGTAAGAGTCTCCAGTCCAAGTTACTCAAGGTATTCTCTTTTATACAACAACAGCTTGGCATAAAAAGCACAGGATCCATCTGAAATTCTGCTTTCAGAATGCACAGATGCACAAGTCTATTTTTAATTAATTTTTAATTGATACCAATATTACTCATCCTACAGTGAAAGAGAATTGAGTCCAAGACCCTGGAGCAGCTCAGAGCAGGGATTGCCCACTGCTCCTCAGCTCAGCTTCACCTGGTGAATCAACGTGAGAAACAAGGATGGGGGCTCAGCAGTTTGGAACAGGAGGAGAGGGAAAGGCCTGTGGCAGGCAGACAGAGCACTGTGATAGTGTCTGGCACTATCCTGGAGAGCCACCACCATCCTTGGGGGAACAGGGATCCAGCTGAGCACAGCCCAGAAACGCTGATTCATGTGGCAGGACAAGAACACCAGCATGTCTGAGCAGTGTCCAACAAACCTCAAGGTTTCAACTCTCACCCTGGTATTTGAAAAGGACATTTAACCTGTCCTAAGGGACTGGTCAAAGAGCTGTGTGCACTCTTGGGAGTGAGATAACCAACAGCACAGAACAAGATCCTGATTGCACAAACATCATCCCATAACACCATCCCTTTTAAAAGCAACACAAAGGCACACAGATGGCAACCAGCCTGAATTCAGCACAGAGATACAGCTTAGAACTACAACTCAGGGGGAAATGGTAACACAAACACTGATGTGCACAGCAGCACAATACATAAAGAAGGGAAATGGTAACACAAACTCTGTTACCCTAATTTAGCTGTGATGCAGTCTGTGCAGAGCCAATCCAACAGGATGCAGTGATTAATTTCCACTCAGCTGATTTTCTGCCATTACACACAAAACTACTTAGACCAACAGTCTTTCTCCTGGACAGAAATTTAGTGATGTCTAGAATGAGCCACTGCTCAGGAACACTCCTACCTGAACCTCCCCAACTCATGAACCTCAGAGGCTAAGGATACAAACACTGAACAAACAGATATTAGCTCTGACTTTTTGTATCTGGCAGAGACTGCAAAACACCCTCAAAACCGAAAAATGACATGTGGCAACACACTGCATTTGGTGCACAGCACAAGGAGCCAGAACAGCCTACTCTTGCTTTCCTTCCCAAAACTATTTAAAGTTGCAACTGAACTTTTGCTGCTTAAATCCTTGACAAAAAAGCATTTACAAAACCACGAGTTTCTTAAAATTCTGTGATCTGCTAAGATTGCTTTCATTAAATTTTAGTTTAACGCTTTCCAGCTATGAGTTATCCTGCAGGAAACATTTGCAAAAAACTGTATGTACTTAAAAAAGCAGTTTGCCATCACATGGGCTAAAATAAACAGGATTGAGAAGCGTAAATTAGGAAATACCTGAATCTTGCACTCTCTGCCTCCTTTTCCTGCTCCAGCAGGCACCCCCAGACTGTCAATACCATACCTTGCCAATCACTGCACCTTTAGTCTTGTGAACAAATGCATTTTAGTCAATACAGTCCTGAGCTTTTAGCAAACAATCAAGATGTGATTTCCTCCACAGTGTGATACATCTCTGATAGGATGCACAAACTTGCACAGATTGCTCAATACAATAAACAGGCAAGTCAGCATGGAAGCAATAAATGTAAAAAACCCCAGTATTTTAATGCTAAGGTGACAAAACCTCCTAGTATGAATTCTGACTTAATTAGAAAATCAAAAATGTTAAACCAAATTAATATGCAATGGCACAGAGAAAGTATACTGCAATCATTCGCACACCCATGCCAATGAAAAGCATAAGCCAATGAATAAAATAATAATTAAAAAATCAGACAAAACCATGTGAAACATGTAACTAGCACAAACACATAGTGCAAAAGCAGGTGAGATGGAAGTAGCTAACCTGACTGGTTAGGGGAGTGGCTCACCAAGTCCCGAATGGGAGGCATGCCTACAAAAAAAAGCAAGAAAATCACAGAAGTGTTACTTCAGCAAATGAGAGAACAGTCCCCAAAGCACTCACTGCTGTAAAGCCAGTCCTTAGACCTCTTTTCAGGACAGGTTTCTCTGAGCCAGCTCAGTCTGTCTGCTCTGAATCATGTTCCCCACACAGGGAGCAGGGACATGACAACAAACTCAGCCTGGGGATATGAGAATCAGCAATTCTGTTGCTTTTATGACATGTTTCCACTACAACCTGTTACACATTTGGCATTTAATGAGCCAATTTAACATATCCTTAAAAGCTTGATTTATACAAAAAAGAGGAAGAATTTATAGTCAGTGAAACCAAACCAGTTCATCTCAGACTGTACTGACTAAGAATTTGAGTGGTCAGCCCTGAAACTTCAGCAAGTTCCTCTCCCCTCTCTGAACAGCACATTTGCTCCACCTCCAAATCAGGACTCTGCTGCCTGACTGAGCAAGCAGCACATCTGAGTATGGCCCAACGCTGATTTAACCTAAGCACGTGCATAAAATCCACCATTCGCCCTCTTTCACATCCTCCTCCTGCCCTGTGCACACAGGCTCTGTACAGAATCAAACTTCATCTTTCAAACTCACAGATTTTACAGCTGGAGACTGTAACTGCTGAACTGAAGGCAACATTCCCCAAATGAACCCAACCTTCATCACTACTAACTGCAAATCCCAACTGCTCCCCTCTTCCCTGACTCCTCCAAGCTGAAACCACCCCCAGGTTACAGGAGGGACCTTTTGTTCCCAAAGGCTCTGGCTGGGACACAGCTTTGTGGCTCTGCTGTGAGATGCACCAGGATAAAGGCAGAGGAGGAATCCAAACTGGAGCCCTGCCAGGAGCCCCGTGGTGCTCTCCTGCTCTGCTCTGGCCACAGTTGTAAGCAATTACTGCTGGAAATCCTTCAGTTCATGATATAAATCATTCCATCGTGGAACAACCTGGTTATTCCAAGAAGTTCCAGAGCAAACACCAGGGCAGTGATCAACCCCCTCCTTTCATGTGAAGCTTGCACGTGGGACATTTCAGTGAGGACAACTAAACTGGAATGAAAGTGTCCTGATAAAGAGCTACTTAGGGAGATTTCTTAAAATAACCATCTTGGCACTGGCCTGGATCTGTTCCAGAAGCACTACAAGACACGAGCTTAATTTATGTGTCTTTACTGAAACAATATGCCAAATGTCCTAAAAACAGCAGGAAAAAACCCAGCCCATAGGCCTGTCCCTTCTTCAGCTTTACTTCTAGACAAAGAATGTTGAGTTTCCAAGCAGGAGACAACTGTTCAATGAAATACAAGTAAAGAGATGGGGTTTAGACCACTGCTATAATTTAAAAAATTCTTCAGTACCAGTGACTTAAAATCTTACTGTGTCCAGGGCAGCTAAAGACTTGAAATTCAGCAGTATCTGCCTGCACTACCTGGCTTTTACAGAGCACCTACCAAACTATTCCAGCCACAGCTGGAACTGGGGAGAGAGCCTTCCACGAATTACACACAAACCCACAGCCATTCCCAATGCCAGCAATTCTGACTTCAACCCTTGAAGACACAGTTTTTCTTTTAGCCCTAAAATACAGATCAATCCCAGTAGCCACTGATTTAACTCAGTGTCCATGGATACCCTGTCTATGCAAGCGATCTACAGATGTGTCAAAGTTCATGAGATTTTCGATTCCAGCGGTAAAAAGGAGAGTACCTGGGGTTGCTGGTGGAGGCTGAAAGAGGAAGTAGGGAGAGTGAGTGAAACTGAGACAGGCAAATGATAGAAGAGCATTTCCTTTCAGATACAAAGGTGTCAGAAGACATTAGGTCCTGCTGGACAGGGCCTCCTCCACCTCACCAGCAACAACAGACCAGAGCTCGAAACGGGACAGAAATCCAGCACAGATTTATCTGCCTTTCCATAATCATCTTGTCTTGTTTAGGAAAGAACATGACAACACATCCAAACCAGCTGTTTTTCCTGGTGATGCCAGGGAGAAAGACCTTGCAGGCACACACAAGGCACCAGGAAAGGAGCCCTGAGAGGGCAGGCTCAGCTGCAGCTCTGAGCTCTTCTGGGACACACGGAATGCCAGGAGCAGAGCACAGGCAGGCACAGAGCCCTGACAAGGCACAGAGCTTGGACAGGCACAGAGCCCTGACAGGCACATAGCCCTGACAGGCACAGAGCTCAGACAGGCACAGAGCCCTGGCAGGCACAGAGCCCTGACAGGCACAGAGCTTGGACAGGCACAGAGCCCTGACAGGCACAGAGCCCTGACAGGCACAGAGCCCTGACAGGCACAGAGCCCTGACAGGCACAGAGCCCTGACAGGCACAGAGCCCTGACAGGAGCTACAGGACACAGGCATTTCCCTAAGGGGGCAAAGTGATCCGGCCAGCCCTTCTCTCCCTGGAGGATCCAGCACCTCCCTAGTTCCAGACACACCATCCAGACAATCAGGGTGTGACTCAGAGCACAGAACTGCCCCAGGCACCAGAAGAGCTCTGGGACACGCTGGCAGTGCCCAACCCGAGGGTGTCCAGCCACAAAATCAAGGAAATCTGAGCAGGCCTGGGAAAAATGCAGTACAAATGGGAATCCAGCTAATTAAACACTGGGCTGGTGTTCACAGAAGTACAACAGAGAAGAGTACACAAACCCTCTGGATACAACTGGGAGACTTACTAGGCTGTAAAAGCAGTAATACTTCTTCAATTAGTTATGTGTGAATTTTTATTTAAATCACCACTCTTATTTAAATCAATACTCTTATTTAAATCACCTTGCCACACAACCAGTAGAAGACACATGCTGCAGGAAAGTTTCATCTTAATGAAAGGTAACTTTAAACACCACTATGGACAGGAAAAACATCATACAGGCAAAGCAAAGAAAATAAGCTACTTAAAAATTACCTATTGCAATGGTAGAGTTCTATAAATATGTTACAGAAATAATACTGGAAAGTAATATGGGAAACTTTCCTCAAGGACTCATGGATCAACTGCTTCCAGTGCTTTGTTTACTTTCACTTTAAATTCTTCTTCTTCAAGATGCAGTAATCAGAACAGCTCAAAATTTAACTCAAACTTGAAATACCAAGGCTATTTTCAGAGTTTTATTCTTTCTTTCTTTCGCTAAAGGGCCTGAGAGTCACACTCTTTGTAGTCCATAAAACGCTAATTTTGAGAAACACTAGGAATTCAGTACAGTCACAGAAGAAACTATTCGTGGGAAAAAGTTACATCATCACTGCTATGTGCACACCAAAATATAAATACAAGTATAAAAACAAAAAAGTATTAAGCATTGGCATGCATTAATTCCAAATCCCTTTGAAAAGCTAGATCCCTCACAGAAAGTTACTTTTTCCCATACAAAAATAAATTACATTAATGTCCTATAAAATTAACTGAACTGCATATCAGCACATGTAACAGGCAAGTTCAGCTGACTTAAAAGGCTGTTTGAAGGTGCATAACAAGCCAAAATAACAAAAGATGAATGAACCTGAATAGCAGTAAAGCTAAAAGTGGATCCATTCTGTAATACAACCAAGCTTCAGGTGAAAAAACTGAGAAAAACTCTGACCTGACAATAAAAGACAATTCTCATATCCTGAACAAGCTGTACCATGGCTGGATCTCCAGGTGTGAAGTTAAAAATGAAAGCCAAGCCTCAAGGTGCTGTTCAGAACCACATAAAGAAATGTGCTGGAGGGGCTTTGGAGACCACTCAGTTCCACTGCCATGGCAGGGACACTTCCACTGTGCCAGGCTGCCCCAAGCCCTGTCCAGCCTGGCCTTGGGCACTGCCAGGGACCTAGGGGCAGCCACAGCTGCTCTGGGCACCCTGTGCCAGGGCCTGCCCGCCTTGCCAGGGAACAATTCCTGCCCAAGATCCCATCCATCCCTGCCCTCTGGCAGTGGGAAGCCATTCCCTGTGTCCTGTCCCTCCAGCCCTTGTAAAGAGTCTCTCTCCATCCTTCCTGCAGGCTGGAAGGCCAGAATTAGATCATCCCTGGTCTCTTCTCCAGGATGAACAATGCCAGCTCTCCCAGCCTTTCCTCCCAGCAGAGCTGCTCCATCCCTCTGCTCATCCTGGTGCCTCCTCTGGCCTGGCTCCAGCAGCTCCAGGCCCTCCCTGTGCTGGGCCCTGGGGCAGCCCTGCAGGAGGGATCTCACCTGAGTGGGAGAGAATTCCCCCTGCCCTGCTGCCCAGGCCGTGGGATCAGCCCTTACCTGGGACAGGCCCTAAAGACCCTTCCTTATGGGATGTGTCTACCAAAACTGGACAAAGCAACCAAGGAGCTTTGTGCCACGCTCATGCCTGGATCAGTGCTGAGGACTGGCAATGGGCAAAGCCTGGCAATGTGCAAACCCTGGCAATGGGCAAAGCCTGGCAATGTGCAAAGCCTGGCAATGGGCAAAACCTGGCAATGGGCAAAGCCTGGCAATGTGCAAAGCCTGGCAATGTGCAAAGCCTGGCAATGGGCAAAGCCTGGCAATGGGCAAAGCCTGGCAATGGGCAAAGCCTGGCAATGGGCAAAGCCTGGCAATGTGCAAAGCCTGGCAATGTGCAAAGCCTGGCAAAGTGCAAAGTCTGGCAATGTGCACAGCCTGGCAATGTGCAGCACAGGCCAGGAATCCCCCTGCTCCAACCCTGCCGTGTGCCACTCACTGCTGCCAACAGCAAGCCACTGAGACAAGGGATGAAGCTGCAGAGAGGACCCTGCCCAGAGGGGCCAAAACCATCCTGCAACATTCACTGTCAACCTCTGCCACAGGAAAGGATCTCCTCATGCTACAGTGGAAGTTTAAATAACGCTGGCTGAAACATTCCCCTGGTAACTGAATTTAAGCGACTCGATTTCAGCTAGAGGAGAACAAGGTCCCTGCCCTCACCTGGCTGTTTTTTGCTGCTGTTGGGCACTTCTCCGTTGGTCACGGGCTGGTTACTGGTGCCAGTGCTGCCTCCTGACTGGCCGTTCAGGGCCTTGGGCGCGGATCCCAGGTTTGCAGCTATCCCAGGTAACTGCTGCCCCCGTTTCAGAAGCTGTTTCTGTTCCTGGTGCCGGAATCGCGGTGGGACTTCCCGAGGAGGGTATCGAGGCAAGGGCTGCTGCTGGCTGCTGGCTGGGGCCCGCTTGGCATTATTAGTAGTGCTGGTTCCTGTGGAAGTGCCGCTGGAGGTGACAGGCTGGGGCTGGCTTGCACTTGTCTTGGTTTGTTCTGGCACTACCCCCACCCCCAGGAAAAAGAAAGTGAGACAAAGTTACTCACGTGAACCGCGACTTAAAAAATTGAAGATTAAGTCAATATTATTAGAAGTGTTTATATATGAAGTAATGGCAGCATTTCTTCTGATTCAAGCTGTAACTCATCCCTGAGGAAAAGTTCTGTTATCCTTCAATCACACCTTTTCATGGCACAGACCTGGAAGCAGGAATATGCCTTACTATCACTCCTATCCAAGTTATCTCAGTTAGGGTGTGCAACTACTAACCAGCTTTCTACAGCCTTTTGCCAACAAACCAGCACTGTGCTGGTTTAACCTTTTTTTAGAAAATGTTTAAGTATTGAAAAATTAAGTTTCCTGTTTAAGTATTACATGTAGAAAGCTGCTCTGGCCTGGCCCAAAAAGAACAAGGGGCAAACAGGACCTACAGGACATGTGGCTAAGGCTTCCCAGCTTTAATGAGCCCATCATCCAAAGGGAAAGTTATTCCTGCCCTCCAGTGCCTGCTGCCAGCAGGGCTGGCTGCCAGCACAGGAACGCAGCCCGGCAGGACACTGCTGGCACTGGGGAAATGCCAAACGGGCAACTGCAGCTCCAAATTATCTCAGTCCCGACAGCACGGCCCCAGCAAGGCCAGGGGAAGGTCAGACCATGGGCAGAGGTGACAGGGACACACCAAAGCCCCCAGCCCAGAGCCCAGCACACCCCAGGACAGGGAGGCTCTCTGAGCTCCTGCTCTGGGACTCTGCCCCTCCCAGCTCCAGGGAGCTCTGCCCTCCCTCACAGTATGGATATGTTAATGTACTCCCAAATTTCTTGGATGAGATACCCATAAAGTGTCCCAATATTTATTGTGCAACTTCCCAAGACAGCTCAATACTCGACCACGACCTCCCTCAGGACCAGGAATAATGCTACTACACAACTGAGCATGTAGTTTTCAGGGGCTTTTAAAATCTTTCAAATATGTTTAAAGACTATTTTATCATTCACTTTCAGGAACTGAGTCATGGGAATACAAGACAAAATAAAAAAAATCTCGAGCTTTTGTTTAAGGAATCAATTTGAATGTTGTCAGTGCTACTTGTGACAGAATTTCTGTTTATTTTTACTTTACATATTCTGAAAAACATTAAATAGAAGCCTTTAGAATAAAAAGTCACTGAAAAATCAGCATCTGAGTTATGTTTTAATGGCTTTAATATTGCATTTTGGCTGCTTAAGAGAAGCAGAAAAACTCTGGAGACCTCCTTGTCTGACAGACAGGAGGGCAGAAGTGTCAGGGTGAGGACACCCAACTCCAGCTGCCCCTCGCAGGGCCCCCAGCTCCCTCTGGGGCACAGCAGGGACCCAGCTGTCCCTGCTGACTGCAGAGAGACAGAACTAAGGAGAGGAAGGGCCAGGACACAACTCCATTTATTGTACACAGTACAGGGAACAGAAGGCATTGGAAAGCTATTAGATAAACTGAGAAGTTTGTAAAGATCACAACCACCACTTCAGATTTCCTCAGTTTAAACTGTTCCCTATATTAAGGGAAGGCAGCTGATTCCTTGCAAAATATTTTGATGCACATAATGAGACAACAAATTGTGATTCTGATTTCTGGTTCAAAACCATTATTCAAACCCAGAAGTCATTATTTCCTATTTCCACAAATAGGAAATAATAACAAAACAAAACTATTTCATTTGGTGTTTCTAAAATTTCTTGCATTATAAATAAAGTAACTGAGAGTGACTAAGCCCTGAAGAGGGGAGAGGTGCTATTTAAGCAAATTGCTGAGAATTTGTTGACAATTTAATGTGGAAGGACTTTGTGCTTTTCTGTGGTCCAGGTACTGCAACAAGCTCTGAAATGAGAACACCTTTGTGCACACTCAGTCTGTGTAGCCAGTGCCCAAAACACAAGTTTTGGTGCTCTCCTGTGCCTCCTGCCCAGCTGAGCCCATGGGTGCCCCGGGGAGCCTGGAGCTGAGCTGAGAGTGGCACCAGGAGCCCTCCCTGCAGCCAGAGCATGGCATGAGCCACCAGGGCAGTGCTGGGGCCACAGCCCCACGCAGGGACACACACACAGCCTCAGGCTCTGGCACAGCCTGTGCCAGCTCCTCTCCTTCCACCACCACCTCCAGCAGAAAACACAAACACACCTCGCGTGAAGAGATTTAATCCGACACCAGCACCCGGTAACACGGTCACTGATTCCCCCTCCACTCCTGCACCACTGCTCCTCTGGGCTAAAGTGGAATAATTTCCTTCTGACATTCCCTGGACACCCAGACAGAGCTGCCATCCACGCCCAGGGCAGCCCTAACACTTTACTTTCCTAATTAAAGCTACTTAAAGACCCAGTGTGTTAGAACAGACCCCAGCGGACCCGCAGGAGCTCGGATCACTTCTGTATCAGGGAGTGCAACAAATAAACAAGGTACTCGCTGCCCAGCCAGCCCCAAGGCACAGCACTTCCCTAACAGCTTAAGAATATTATATTTCACGTATATTCTAAGCATTTGTTTCCTTAGCAAATATAGTAATTCTACCTACTATGATATCAGCAAAATGTATAACACATTTGCCAGGTCCCAGCGCTAGGCTATAGACTATGCAAAGTTCACAATTATATGCTAATTTTCCACTGAAATTATCCAAAGTGCAGCAGAATTCCCTTGCCTTTGCTTCCCTCAGAACCACAGAGTAAGTTTTAAGCTATAAAATTCACCCTGTACAACATTTTCTGCTTCACAACTTCTCGGAAGGCTAAAACATTAATATTCCAACATGGCTACTAGGAATTCCAGTACCCTTAAATCGTTATCTTAATTTGTTAACTTGCTCTAAACAAGTTACTTGTTAATAAAAGTTTATTAAATAAAAGCTACACACCGGTATTTTATTTTGAATTGTATTAAGGCAGAAAGACAATATTAACAGACGTACAGCTTATCACAGCTAATTGACTAGCAACAGCAAGTTTACAGAAACTAGTATTAAAATTGACAGATTTTCATAAAGAACAAACCTGCTGCAAACCCTCAGAGCAGGGGATGGTGGAGTTACAGTTTACAGAGAGATTCCAAAGAAAGACGCTTCCAACTTGTGTTGCTCTCCCACTCTGCAGATTTCATTAGAAAATGGAGGAGAAGCATGGTGTCATTTTACTGCTCCTGGAGC
>VXBR01009601.1:245623-256472 GCA_013400215.1 Cisticola juncidis | reverse complement strand
AACAAGCATAAGAAGTTTCCAAGGTGGGAAATATGAGTCAAAGATTTCAATTCCACACCCAGCTATTTTTAGAGCACTTTCCGTTTCAGTGGGCAATGCAGTTTGCTGTGCTCTGCAGTGAAAGTGGCACCCTCTCGCCGCTCCCCGAGCTCCTCCAGCTCCGGGAGGTCTCACCAGTGACTGCCCATGGAGACAACTGCGTGCAAGGGGCAAGGCAGCCCCACCGAGCCCCCAATGAGCCCCCACTGAGCCCCCCACCCTGCAGAGCCCTGCAGAGCCAGCCCAGCCCTCCTCCCGAACAGCCTTCCCTTCAGTGTGGGTCCATCGGCACTGCCATCAGCAGAGCTCTGCTCCGGAGGAAACTCGGGATAAATGGATCGACTCGTCTGTCTCTGACAGCACTGACCTCAAACACAGCAACAGGACATACTTTGCCATGCTAGAAGGAACATCACAATGCACAATTCTAAAGTACTTCCAACAAATAGGAACTCAAACTATACTTATTTTTTCCTAAAATACCCGGTACAAGAGCACTGGGAAGGCACATGATGTGCCAGCTGCTGCACAAACAGATAAACTTTCCACTTAGCAACTAACTAATAGAGCCGCCTCTTCCCTCCTTTAACAAATCCAGCTGGATCCAACCCGGCAGGGCAGAATCCCTGAAATCCACAGGGATGCCGTAGGTGCAGTTTTAACTGGGATACTATGGGATTAAAATGCTGCTGGTACCAGAAACATTGTTACATTAAACACTCTTAGCATCTTTTTCATTACTTTCAGCCCCAATCCTGACAGGAAAACCCCAGCTCCACGAACTTCCTTGGAAGGTTCTTGTCATTTTACATGAACATTGGGAGCTGTTTCAGCTGGTATAACAGCATTTCTTCCTTAGCTAAAACAACAATTTGGAGCTGTCCAAACTACACTTAAAACCAAGAAATAGCCTCCCTTCCCAACCCCAGTACTTAACCAGCTTATTTTCTGAAAGAGGCACATAATTCTGAATTATTTAGAGATCCTATACTCTTGTATTTTATCTTCAGCTCATGCACTGAATAAATTATTTAAGACATTAACGTGATGGAAACTTGGAAACTAATGAAACATTAATTTGCATCCTGAATACAAGGAGGCAAAACTGGTGAAACAAGGCAAGAGCCATGTGCAACACAAGCTTCGCATTTTGTTCCTATAGAAACTGTAGCATAAAGTTGTGTATCTGCATGTCATGTCAGGATGTCTTTTATTCCACAGCACTGCCAGTTTACGTCTCTCTGACAACTCTAAATTCCTGCTGAACTTTATGAAATACCCTTTAAATAATAACATAATTAAGGTGGAACTTAACACTTCCATCCGTGAACATTAAGCCTCAAAGAAGAAAAAAGTAATAATAAAAAAAAATTAATTACTCTGTCCTTCAGAGGAAAGACATTTTCATTCCATGTGAAGATTCTCACTGGGTAGCCTCCCAAGCAGAATTCCTGCCCTCCTGGTTCATGCTATTTTTAGCCATTTGCTTGGGCAGCCTCAGCCCTGATGTGACGCCAGTGCAGCCCAGGCACACGGGTCAAATGGGCACTCCAAGTGCTCATTATTACACAGCAAAGGATTCTACCACTTTCCTTCTTCACTGTCTTTTCAGACATGCTTTTTTATCACTTCAGAATAAACCCAGACATTTTCATAATTGTTTAAATCTGGTCTATTATCCTAGAGCCTTATGGCAGGAGTGCACAGAAGAAACCCAACCCTTAGCCTGTTTTCAAACACAATCCCTGGATAAACCATTTGCTGGTACTCCTCTAGACTTTTGTGGTCACTTTGAAAAAGTGCAGCTGAAGTCTCAAAGGTCCCATCTGCCACTTTTGGGAGGAGATTTCAGGTGACACATTTCAAAATGTTTAAAACCTCAGAAATAATATACAGAGTAGAACTAACTGTAAAGTAACTTACCTTTGATTTTTTGTTCAATGGCCTAGAACAAGAAAAAAGAAGTGTCAGTGATTTGTGCAGATAAGAGAGAAACCACATGTACACGTGCCACTTCATAAAGCAACATTAGCTTTTGACTTTCCTCTTTTCAAATGGTTCAAGTTATTTAATTATCTACTTCAGAAGCCTCTCTCTAACCAACCCAGGCCTATTATTCCTTATGTTTAAAAAGCTGTTTAAATGTTATAGAAGACAAAATTAATTTGAAAGATAACTACATGAAACAGACTGAATTAAACTTGCAAATTAAGATGTTTTAAGTGAGTTAAAAATTGTGCCTGGAAGCAAAGAGCTGCCACCACTTTTATTGCAGAACAGGGCAGGGAAGGGGGAGTGACCTGGAAACGGAAAAGAGTAAAAGAGCAAATGCCAAAGCTTCAAGTCTTTCATTTGCAAGATCCAGCATTGTAAAGTCACCCTGGGACATTAAGAAACTACAAAGAGCCAATTACACTGTTCAACATGTCAGTTACCTCTAAATAATTGACATTTACATTTAAAACATTAAATTAATAAGAAAGCAGTTGTTTTACTAGTGATGAAACAAGTCACCTCCGAGCACAGGGGTTTATTCTCAGTGCTCCACATACCTTTTTTTGAGCAGCTTCCTTCTTCTTCTTGTCTTCTTTTCTCTTTTTCCTTTCTTCCATCAACTGTTCTTCCTCTTCTTGCACTAAATCCCTGAACCACACAGTTTGTAATTAACTCTCCCAAAATACAATCTGTACACACTTAGATTCATTTTAGAACAATTATTTCACAGTGACACAAAAGGAGCTGGGGAATTTTGCTTCTAATTGGATCCTATTTCTACAGGGACAGTCCCTCCGTGCAAGCCACCAGTGACAGGACTCCAGGCACAGATGTGGTGTCAAACTGCATGTAAGGAGTTCTTTCTTCCAAAGCTTATAATGAGGATTTAGACTTGAATTTGGTTCAAAAGGAAGCAAATTCAGATATTTAATCTCTCCTTAAACTGGTGTGCCTGAGCTCTGGCCCATCCCAGCCTGGAGTTCCTGCACTCAGCCTGCATCTGCCCCCTGCTCATCCCACAGCCTCTGCCAGGAACACCCGAGTGTGGGCAGGGCACAGCTGGCACCAGCAGGGCCCTGCAGAGCTCCCTGACCGAGAAACAAAACCAGAAACTTGTCAAAAGTGAAACCAAAACTTGGGAGGTTCATTAACGTCTGCTCAAGCCAAGGCTGAGCAGGAACAGCTCATGCTGCTTAAAAACAGCCTTTTAAAGGTTTTTGGAGAAAAAGAACCAACAATGTCAATATGGGGCAGTGACTACATGATTTGGGTCTGCCTCAAAACACTGAGCTGGCTCCTTTTCCACCACAAACTACCCATAAACCTCCAATTTTAAATAAGATAGTTAGATGTCTGTCAGAAGCAATGCAAATTGAATGTACTAAACCACAAGATAGTCCACAGGTACTAAAATTTCCATTACTTTTTTAGATATATAAATAACCAGTTAATTCTACTTTTAACTCAGCTCAAGTCCCTTTGAAAGCAAGTGCAGGCATTAGCTTCCACTGACCAAATTCTGGCTTCTAAGATTTTTCTAATAACAGAAAGCAAGCATTAGTTACTTCTTCTAAGAAAGAACAGCTTCTGATGTGCTAAGGTATGCAAAATAATTTTGAAGTGTTATTTCTGAGACCCCCCTGCACTGCCAGAGGAATCACAACCCATCACACACAATGTGGTTTGCATTTTATCAGAGCCCCATCAGCTGGCTGCAAGGCCCACCGAGGACAGGCTCACTGCAAAGCAACCTTACATTTACAGTTAGGTTTCAAAAATGACTTCATGGACAACTGAGAGGTCAGACACCTAACTACAGAAACAATTCCAGCTGGCCAGATTCATTCAGAGCAATCCTCGCTCCTGTGCAAACGTGAGGTGACGATTAACCCGCGGTGACATCCGTGCCCCACAGAGGTGACACTTCAGGCAGCTTTGCCCCTCCCTGTCACACCCTGAGCATTTGGAACCACAGGGACAGTGGTGATACTGACCCTCAGTTTGGGTTAATTTGGGACAGGAAATTTGAACTGGAGAAAAACAGGGAACAGCTCCTGTGGATGCCAGCTCCGTCCTGACACGATCCCCAGTTCTGCTCCTTCCACTCACAGCAGAACCAGGGGTTTGCTCCCTGGGAGCTCAGTGCTGGGCCTCCCCTCTGCCTGCTGGGGCTACAGCTGAGCTACAGCTTCTGTAAGAACCTGAGCAGAGCTCTAGGAGTTAACACAGCCACCAGCACTTGCTTTGTATAACAAATTTCAGTCTCACATGCCAAAACTGCATTAACTGAAAAATCACTCTGCTTTTAGAAGAAAGCTGTAGCACGTTCAAGAGCATGCAGAATGCAAAATAGTATTTCCACAGGAAAAAAAAAAACCCTCATCAATCCTGCTACAGTCAAATCAACACAATTACATTTCATTTTGGGAATACAGATGCTAACAACTAACGTACTGATACCCCTGGAATATTCTACCACAGCATCACTGGGTTTTTTCACACAGTAAGAACAGAACTCCTAAATTCTGACACTGTGCTCATTCAATTTTTATCTTTCTAAGACAAACAGATTTTAGATTACAAAATTATCTTAGGAGACATAAAACCCTGCTATGATTAGGAGCAGGAGTCTAGGTATTCCTTAGATGAAAAACATCAACCTATAGTTCATTATAAGTTTTTAAGAGTATTAATTACCCCTGTAACATCAAATCTCAGAGCAAAGCTAACCCAACTGGTACAACTAAGCAGCAGCAGCAAAGCCCTTCCTGTCCCTGCCCTTCCGTGAAAACTTAACCCTTCAAGTAAGACAGGCCTGAGACAAAAATTCCCATTTGCATGCTAATTATCAGAGTCTCAAGCAGCACTGCTGTATTTCCATTTCTGACAGCTGGAACCTGAGTTTCCTTTATTCTCCCCAACACACAAATCCACGGCCCTCTCACCAGACAGCAAAGGGTGGGATGGATGCCTCTGACTGCAGGCTCTGTTAGAGCACACAACAAACACACTCCACTCCTGATGCTGCTCCTCGAGAACAGGAGGAACGTGGCATTTCCCCTGTCTCACCTGGACTAACAGCTCCTGCTCCAGCAGCAGCTCCAGGCTCCTGCACAGCACACACAGGAATATCAGTGTGGGAACCTGCCCTCGTGGGAACCACACAAAGCCACAAAATGAACAAACTCCCTTGCTGGGCTTTCCCTGCACCTGGAGACTTCACCCACCAGCCCTGTGTGGCCAAAGGTTCTCCAAGGGCCAGGAAAGCAGGAGTGAGCATTCCGACTGATAATGTGAATTTATAAACAGGTCTGGAGATTGCCCTGTCAGACACCCAACTCTCACCACAACACACAGGCAGGGTCCTTCTCCTCCCATGGAACAGGATTAGCCTGCTCAAGGTTAAATGGCCTTAGCAGAAACACAAACCATATTTTTCAATTTAGATTAAGGGAAAATAAAACAGCCCGGCAATAGGAAATCCACATCGGAGACAGAACAAAGGCCTCTGGTTTCAACAGCTTAACTTGAAAGGTGCTTTATTTTCAAGTGAGGCAAAATGAAAATGGATCTTGATCTCAGGAGAGACTGCACATTTGATGGCTCTGGAGATGGGCAAGGAGAAGCTGCTGTTATCTGTATAAATTTAGGCAGACTGAGGGGCAGATAAATATTTGCCGTTATTTATTTAACAGTAAATTTTTGTTCCAATTGTGTACCCCAGCGCAATTCCTCTTTGTATACAGGGGGAAAAAACCAACAAACTACTGAAATGTTTTCCTCAATTAAGCTGTTATAAAAACCAAAACGAACAAAGCAAACTTTTTAGTCTTCTAAGACAGGTTATCAAGACAGTACAAGGCATTTTATTTTTGTATGGCCTGATTTGGTGGAAAAAGCTGTCATGCTCAAACTGCAAACATTTCAGGTAATGTTTGTATCAAAACATGCTTCACTTATTACTTTACTTACTGAAAAAAGGAGTACTATTAATCTTTAATTTCTAAAGCTCCACCTTAGCATTGTAAAAATACCTGAGCTGAAATAGACTTAACCTTTATTCTTATGTTGCAGAAGAGCAAAATCAAGTTCACTCACATTTCCCCTGGCAGACAGGCTGAGGATGCAGTAATTAAAGTTTGAGCAGCTTTGCTATCTTTGCTGTTACCATATATCAAAGGGCAACATATTTCACCACAGGGAAACCAAAATTCTATCTCCACACTCAGGAAATGAGGGTGACAAGAACCATGAGCCCCCCATCACTGCAGGGATGAACAGATGTATGGAGCAAATATACAAGTAAGAATTAGAAGTGATTATACCCAGCAGTCCCTGAAACCAATGTAAAATTTCAAGTGATGGACATACTAAAACTATTTTTGAAAAATAAATAAGTAAATCCTTTCTACTGTTTGCTCTTCTAGTTATAAATTAACTTGCAGTGCTACAGGTGGAACACTGCCAGGTAGCTACAGGTAAGTATCAGGGATTGAAAGATCTTTAACAATTCTGCAAAGACAGCACCACGTGTTCAACCTCAGCTGATCTTTTACAGATTTTCCAATGTTGCTGAGACTGATAAATCTTCTGTGTTCTGACCTACAAGTTCCCTCATCTTTCTGTTTTTTGAAATGACACAATTACATAAAATTGCCGATGAAAATGATTTCTCAGGTTCTGTAAAAACCAACAGCTAACTTTCCTACTCGCCAGCACTCTACAAAAATCAATTATAAAATATATATTTTGATTAGAATGGGATCCTACAACTCCTCTATTGATGCCATCCACAAAAGAGCACACTACACCAAAGGAGCACTTGGAGTTATGGAACAGACACCAGCACTTTGAAGTTAACAAAACAATCCCAACAAACCCTGCCAATGCCTCAGATGGAAACGCTCTGGCACCTGAACCCACCCAGCGTGTTCCTGGGAGCACTGAGAGCCTCAGGCAGTGAGAACAAAACAAACCCACTCATTTCCAGACGTGTGTGTGTGTGTTCTTTCCAGCTATTAACAGAGAGGAGAGGTGCTGCCAAGCTAAAAACTGGGAAAAAACACTTCAATGAATAATTAATTGCTAAACGTGTATCAGCTACTTTCTTTTTCACTTTTAAATACCTCAGTCTTTAAATTAACACCCTAAAAGTGAAGTGACAGAATTCTACCTGCCACGTCTGCCACTGCCAATTACCTGGAATCCACTCAGCTCTTCCATTCCCCTCATACAGAACCTGGCTCATCAGAATGATGCTCCCAAACACAGGGACTACAAATGGACCACAATTCTGCAATATTTGTGTTAGCTCTGCCCTTGAGCTTCACCCAAGACGTTCCCTGCTACATAAGCAGACAAAAGACAGATCTCTTTCCCAGAAGTTTATCATCCAGCCACACAAGACTCCAGCAGCAGCCATAAACAATCCCTATCTTCCTGTACCAAAGGAGGAACCGAGGAAGGCAGATTAAACTGCTCCTCCAGAATCAACTGCTCGAGCCCAGATCAGCTCTGCCCCGCTCCAGGCTGCTGCAGACCCTGCTGCAAACACCACAGAGACCTCACGGGGACCCCTGGAATCCTGCACAGCCCCACAAGGTGTCTGTGCAGAAGAAAGGGAGCTCTCACTTTACCCAGGTATCTGTAAAGGTCTTGAAAGCACGAGCAGAATGTTTTCTCTGCAGTAAACTCTTCCCCTTATACAGCAGATATCTCTCCATAAGAAGTTTGTCAGGAAAAACCCCCAGAACCTCAACAGAAAATCAAATGCTTACACATCAACAGAAACAACTACATTTCCCCCTGGTTCTATATGCCTCTACCACTGGGCCAGCTCTATGTTTTCCCTGCAGCAGATAAGAAAAATATCACAGAAATACGGTGGTTATTATTACATGGAAGTGTAAAAATCAATTGTACAATAGTAGCTTTACAGAATACATGGATGAAATCCAGCAGTGAGAAGTTTGCTCTCCCAAAGCATGGCCAGTCTGCAGCCAGGGTGGGCAGAATCACAGGTGGATGGAAGCAATGGAGACTCCTCCCTATGGTTTGCATGCTTGTGAAGCACCAGTCTAACCCCTGGGTTTGGAAAATGATTGTCAACACATTCCAGATATTTACCTTCTCTCAGTTCCACATAAATGAGGCAGGAAAGCCCTGTTTACCAAACAGAATTGAAAAGTTATTGCTTAAATCAGAAGAACTAAATGGTGATTTTTAGCAGTCCTGATTTTAAACCAAATTCTCTCTTAGAATTCCCCAGTTAACAGCAGACAGCTCTGGTTGTGGCTGATCAGGTGACATTTCATTTGTAACATGATGCCACAACAGAGTGTGCCATGGATTTCTTTGAATCACTTTCGCAAGTCATGCACTAAGCTTATTTTTGAGACCAGCAATATTTGCACAGCACCAGGCATGGATGGATTTTAGAGAGAGCACAGACCAAACGAAGGTTCTTTTCCAAAAGGCCAGACAAGCCAAATGCTAATCCTGAGTGTAGAACAGGAATCGCTCCAACTGGATAAGCAAGCTGCTCTGAAAGCTGCAATACTTATCATAAACTCAGTCTAGGCCAATATTCCCAGTAAGATTAAAAAGTGTATTTGCTAGCCATTAATTTATAAGCATAAACTCCAGAAGTGACTTTAGAACACACACAAAGCAAAGCCAACATCCCGTGGAGTTCACAGTCTACATGCAGACTGTGAAATCTGAGATTAACATAAACTCTAGCACAGGTCTATGTACCTTCCCAGGAAAGGATATTTGCTCTTTTACAGTTCGACTGGGTCACTGCAAATTTAATAAGACTGTAAATAATGACACTGGAGGAAGGACGAGGGCTATCTGCTGAGCTCTACCCCAGTAAAACAATTCATCAGGTCTGTGCAGTGCAGGCACGCCATGGTTTATCAGCTGTGTGCTCACACAGCGAGAGCTCCCTGGCTAAACATAAACCAGCTGGGGCATTACTGTGAACTTCAAACCAGCTCTGAAGGTTTCAAATGAATAAAACATACTCCTCCTCCTCAGAGAGGCATGGGTCCCGTTCCATAGCAGAATTTACTCTCCAAGCACTGATTTTTGGAAGTTCTGTAGCTTTCTTTCACCACTTCTCACTCTCAGCACTGCCTGCCAGCATGACAAGATCTCTGCTAAGGTCATAAAAATGTGAAGATCTCCTGACTTACAAAGTCTGGCACCAAGTCCTGCTCTGAACTTAGCACTCTGTCACTCTGAATAACAGTTCTGAAATCACTTCTGGCAGCACGAACGCAGCGAGTCCCTGAACACTGACGGGTTAACAGCAATGTGCCAAAGGGATCTTAGAGGCTCCCATGTACCCCAAATATTCTCTGTACTTAACAACAACCTGGGAAAAATCATTCACGCTTAAGTGCACTACCAAAAGAAAAAAGAAAAGAAAGGAAAACATGCACTGAGAGCAGGGGAAGCAAAGCAGTTTTCAGTGTACAATTGTAGCTCAGCCTGGATGCTGGACACTGCTCAGGCACAGGAAAGAAGGAAAAAAGCAGGGTACCAAACCTGAGCTTCTATCAGCTATACTCAGGGTTTGGGCACATTTCAAACGGCCCCAGTGGAAATCCCTTTAGCAGATCACTGCAAAAGGCCTTTAAAGGTCTAACTGAAAAGGAACCCAAAAAGGAAGTAGGACAGAAGCTGAAAACAAAGCATGTAACCAATAGAGCAGATACTTGCAGGAGAGTCACCTGACCAAAACCAAACGGTGCAGGAGAAACTACTTAAATACCCAAGTGATAGACGTTATGGCAGGAATTCTTCAGCATCACTCTGAACCCCTGAGTCAAGGAGTTAACTCCTGAGCCCATTCTGTTAAGTTCTCATTCTAAAATCTACACGTAAACAGGAAATTCACCAGCTAACTCTTCATGGCAACACAGAGTTTATTCCAGTTCTTGCCACAACTGTCTTCCCTCCAAACAATATTTGGCTGAATTGTATTAATAAAACCCCAAACCCTTGATTCATTTTTCACTTATTGTTGGGTACTACAACTTAGTGTGGAAAAGTTATTTTTCTCTTCAAAAACCTCCCCTATTAAAGAAACTGTATTAAACAACTGAAGCTGTTACACACACACAAAAAAAAAACAAAACAAAAAACCAAAAAACTAAAAAGATGTTTAGTCTACGGAACTACCTAAACTTGCAGACATTTCTCCGTGCATTAGAGAACGCTTTCAAATTCAGAGGTTTTTTTTATCCTTACAATTAACAAGAGATTAAAGCTCCCGATAAAGCCCACAACTATTCCCAGCCCTAGGCCACCTTTCCGTCTAAACTGTGGGAGGGAATTTAAATGAGTCTCTTACCTGCTTAGTTTTCTTTCGACTTCTTTGGTAGCTTTAGCTTCCAATTCTCTGGAACAGAAAGTGGCATTGGTTTCCATGTCAACAGCAATGCAGCACGAAAATAAAACTGGTGCGGGTCAGGCTGCACAGGGAGCTCCAGGTGGGGTTGGTCGGGGGGAACGGGGAGAGCAGGGATGGCCCGGAGATCGGGGCGGGGGTCCCCAGGGACGGCCAGGGGAGCGGGCTGGAGCCGCATCTGCCACCCCCGTGTGCCCCGGGAGCTGCTGTGTGTGCCCCGGGAGATCCCGTGGGTTCCCCGGGAGATCCCGTGGGTGCTCCAGGAGATCCCGTGGGTTCCCCGGGAGATCCCCTAGGTGCTCCAGGAGATCCCGTGGGTTCCCCTGGAGATCCCCTAGGTGCTCCAGGAGCTCCCGTGGGTTCCCCTGGAGATCCCCTAGGTGCTCCAGGAGCTCC
>VXBR01009601.1:233451-244415 GCA_013400215.1 Cisticola juncidis | reverse complement strand
ATGGCTCTTCCCCAGAGGTGTTGGCACTGCCCGGGCTCCCCGGGGAACGGGCACGGCCCCGAGGCTGCCGCAGCTCCAGCAGCCTTTGGACACCGTGCCAGGGATGCCCAGGCTGGCGTTCTTGGGGTGTCCTCTGCACAGCCAGGAGTTGGACTGGCTGAGCCCTGTCGGTCCCTTCTGGCTCAGGAGATTCTGTTATTCTGTGATCAAGGTTGGAAGAGACCTTTGAGATAATGCAATCCAACCTTCCACCATCACTGCCCTGGTAACCCCTAAACCCCAAAACCACATCACCCAGTGCCAGATCAGACACCTCCCAAACACTCCCAGGGATGGGCACTCCCCCACCTCCCAGGCCAGCCCCTTCCAAAGCCCGACCACCCAAAAAGTGAAAAAAAATTCCTAATATCCAGTGTGAACCTCCTGTGTCTCAGCTTTAGGCCGTGTCCTGTTGTCCTCCCTGTGTGGCATGACAGAGGAGATGAGCCCACCTCTCATGGTGGGGAGCTGTGGGCAGCGATGAGGTCCCACACACCACTGAAGTCTTCAGTTATCCCGTCACACACAGGAATTCCAGGCTGAAGTCTTCAGTTATCCCATCACACACAGGAATTCCGGGCTGAAGTCTTCAGTTATCCCATCACACACAGGAATTCCAGGCTGAAGTCTTCAGTTATCCCATCACACACAGGAATTCCGGGTGCTGTCTCATCGAGCACCCTCAGCAGAGCACACCCATTCCCCAGCAATGCACAGGCACACACGGACACAGCATCCATTCCCACTCGTGTCTTCCCTGTCTGGGGCAGCTCTCCCAGTGCTGCTGCTGTGCCAGCTCTGTGCCAGGCTTGGGGCATCAATAACTGGCAGATAAAAGGAGTTAATGTCTAAATAACCACACAGATTTCTCTTAACGTTCCACTGATTCTGTTGGATTGAGGGAGGGAATAGAAATGTCCCCAGCACTGGCAAACTTGGTGAGAGGTTGATGTATGTGAACATGGAGCTTAATCCAAAACACACAAAGATACTTCAAATATGGCAAATGAGGAGTGAGGAGTACATGATCCACACTCTATTACTGGACTAGGCTTCAGTAACAATGTCCCAGAAATTAGAAAAATCAAACCAGTCAAAGGACTGAACAGGGTAATGGATTAGAATTGAGAGCAGTAATGTCAGGAACATGTGACACTGAGAGAGGACAAGAGTTCCCAGTGCATGGTTCTACATCTGACAAGCACTCCCAGCCGAGGCTTTGCTGGCATGGGCAAGCCCTCGCTCTCTCCTTGCTGCAGCTGCACATTGGCACCAGCATTTTCCAGCCCAGTTTCAGCTGGCCTTTGCCACATTTACAGTGCTAGTGAGAAAAGGAATGCTGTTGGATTCCTCTGTCAGACAAACACATGTCCTGGGCTCATGAGCCGTTGTCCCTGGAAATCTGCTGCAGCATCCACTGCCTTTCTGCCAGCATGAATGAAGTACAGTGTTTTTCAGCTGAAGAAGAGCCCACAGTATGAGAGGCAAGGTTTATGACTGTGCAGAGTAGCCAGTGAGTGCATTTTTGTCCTTAGAGGCTCAGGAGTGCAGAGTGATCGCTGTGAGCTGCGCAGGCACAGCCGTACAGTGACAGTTTGGAATCAGTTCCTCAGTATCTTGTAATAACTTGTAAGTTAATTTGGTCTTGTTTATTTTTCTTCATGTGAAAAAGTTTGGACTGTCATGTAATTGTGTGTAACTGAAAGCCATTATTTCCTGAAGTGTGACTCAGCTCTCTCTCACAGTTCCATTCACAGCAGCCCTGTTTCATGTCTCTTTGGAGGCACTACACGTGGTGTAGGAGGGCTGCTGTTAAGTCTGTCCTCAGTTGGGAAGGCTGATGAATTCATTATGTACTCCTGTTATGTCAGTTTGTTAACTCTATTGTGCCACTGTCAATAAAATTCATAGTCAGGGTCTGCAGCTTTCTTTATTATTTTAGATTGTTCTCTAATGTTATTTATGCACGTGGTCCTAGCAACTGGACTGTTACAGCAGTGGATTTCTTTCTGTATGAAAGTGCTGCAGCTGGCTGTACACCATCAGCAAAGCCTCTCACCCGCATGATCTTACCTCTCCCCCTCACAGGTAGCACTGCTCAGCTGAGTTCTGACACAAATGAAACTGGTGAATTCCCTGATGGACTAGGGGAATGCAGGAATCCTCAAACAGGGAGTTTTCTTCCGGGAGGAACCAGCAGACTGAGGTTCACCCCTGCAAAAGCCCATCATCCACAGCAGTGGTGCTGGGTGGTTGCTGGAGGCAGCACTTGGGTGTTGACCACTCCTGGTGGTTTTAGATGGTTTTAGCCTTAATATGTGCTGAGTGTAGTTATTTGGGAACTGAGGTTCTGGAGGACCTTCTCTTCTGCCTACTACAGTTCTTCGGTTCATTCTTTGTCCCTTGGTGCTCTCTGAAGCTTGGACCTCTGGACTTCCTTGCTAAGGCCACAGATTCTGATTCTTCCAGCAAAGAGACAGCAAAACTCCTCTGTGCTTAAAATGATGTTTGTAACCACCTGGATCGGGAGCTGCTTTCACCTTGAAGGGCAGATAAATCCTTAACCCCTATCTGCAAAATGTCAGTGCTTCTCTTTCTCACAGGATCCCTGTCCCCAGGAATCCCCGTGCTCCTGGAGGGGAAGGAGCACTCTGGGCAGTCAGGGAGGAACCTGCCACGCTGCTCCTCCTCACCCTGGCACTGCTGTCCTCCCTGATGTGGGTTTGAACGGCTCTGCAGCACTCTGGCCACACACAGCATTAGAAATGACAAATAATGGAAGCAGCTCTTCAAGGGCAAACAACCCCCCTGCACTCAGGGGCTGCCAGGGATGGCCCTGGGTGGTTACACTTTCACCACTGGGCAAACATGCCCTCCTGGGCACTGATCCCCAAATACCCTCTCCCAGCAACAGCAGCACCACCTGCACCCCACCAGCCTGGCACACACACACGTCCTCCCACCGTCACATCCCCATTCACTTTTTAATTAGGATTTTCATATCATCAGAGCAAGAGAATAAACTGCAGGAGGCAGAGAAAACAGTCAAAGAGGAGCTGGCACCATTTCAGCGTTCCCATCCCCTCCGCCCTTCCCTTCAGCTGCAGTTTGCTCTCAAGGCAAAGGAAGCTGACATGTTAGAAAATACTTTCTGCTTCACATCTGGGGAAAACAGAGCTGGGGCTGTCTCGGGAGAAGCTGGGGCCTGGGGATGTGGAGAATTTGCTGTCAATAACTCACAGCCCCTTCCTCCATTCAGAACCGTTACACAGAGCGGAGCCGCTGTCACTGGCAAAACAGATTGTTTTCAAAATTGCTCTGGACTTAAATAACCTAAATGAGCTGATTTGACAGACAAGGGAAAACAGTCTCCTCCTCAATGTGGTGGCTCTGTGTTCCTCTGCAAGGAGGCTCCTTTCTTTTTCATTGTAGATGCTTTATTTAAGGATTTAAAAACAGCCCAGGTGATGGGAAGAGGCAGCAATATAACGGTACTGAACAGGCAGCACTTACTGATAAAACAATCCCTGCCCCAGAGCCTGTCACTGCAGGCAGCTGGGCTGTGTGTTAGAGAGAGAGAGCAACGTTTGGGCTCTGAGGATCCTCAATTAGGAGAAAAGCCCACAAATGACATAACTGGAATTTGGTAGCAGAAAGCGTTGGGCTTCCCTTCCAATCAGCCCTGAAAGCAGCTGGGAACAGACCTGGAGAGCAAGGAACACCACCCGGTGCTGAGGCTGGGGGTTACACTCGGTTTGGTTTCAGGCTGCAGCAGAAAACAGCCTTGGATCTGTGCTGGGGAGAATTCCCTGCCTCTCCTCTGGGCCCCAGCCTTGGCAGCGCTCTCAGAGCAGGGCAGAGCAGGCACTTGGGGTTATTAAATGAGGATTTAATCCTACCCTTTAAATCAGCAAAAAAATTATCAAAGATAAAGGATTTCCCTGTGTTTTAAAGCCAGTCCAACTTGCATTCCCTGATCTGTGTTTGGGAAGGCTGCCAACTGCAAAATGGAATCGCTGAGCCTGGATTTCGCTCTGCATCAGCCAATTACGGCAGCCGCGCGTCCCTGCGCTCGGAGTGGTGCAGTACCAGGGACTGACAAGATCCAATCTTTATTTATTTACAGGGCTGCACTGCACTTGCACAGGGAACCACAGTGGTGGTTACTGCAGCCCTGCCCAGGCCCCATGCTCTGCTCAGGTGTCAGTGAATCTGTCCCAGCCCAAATCCCCCACGGGGCTGCTGGGGTGTCCCCCAGCTCCCAACGTTCCCCTCGAGATGCTGCCAGAGCTGTGGGTCCAGCCACCCTGGGCATCACCTGCCCTGTGGGAGGCTCAGATGATTTTCCCACATGAAGTCTGCTGGCTGTGCACATGCTGGACTCCCTTCCACAGTCATGGCTCATTCTAGCTTGTTTCCAGGCTTTGCTAACCAAAAATACAATTTCAAAAAGTAGTGGGGCATTTTTTTGAGAGCCCACAGAGCTATAAACCACCAGATACAGATGAAGCATGCAGGGAAAGGTGCTTCCCCTCCTGTTCCTGCCCTCCAGACTCAGTTATTTGCAGTGGCCTCATGCAAACGCTGATGTTCACTGAGGAAACAGCTTCCCCTGCCCTCAGCCCAGCTACACCCACAGCAGAGCTCACCGTCCTCCAGGATTAACCTCGACTGCTGAATTGGTGAGAGAGACCTGAGCTGCTTCTCCAGGGAAAACGCCAGAGCCCCGGGAGGGGCTGGGACTGCAGCCCTGACCAGCCCCGGGGCTGCACACCCTGCTCTGGGCTCTGCCCTGCATCGTGCCCACAGCAAGAGCCCTTCCTAATCAATGCTGATCAATCACCTCCCTCACACCTGCCCCGGTTCAGGCTGTGCCACATTAACAGGTTCCACCTGCTCCCTTTGCACTCCTCACCGGCGTGGCACAAACAATTCCTGCTCTGTCGCAGACCAGTTCTTTTTGTGCCAGCAGGATGCTCCGCTTTGGGCTTCAGAGAGTGATGTGTCTGCTGAGTTTCCTAATTATGGAGAATAAATGGGGCCAGGACACAATTTATTGAGCAGCACCACAGACCACACTGAGAGCTCTGGCACTTTTTACCTCCTGGGACTGTCTCCAGGTGGGGAAGTGTCCTCATGCAAAGTCATGTCAGTGCTGCCAGGGTGGCTCCTCTGGCTGCTGTTGTGCCTGAGCCACAGAGGGCACCCGCCGTGGTCCTTCTGTGGGAGCAGAACTCCTGTGCTCCCAGTTCTCCCAGTGATCCCCGCACTCCCTGTGCTCCCAGTTCTCCCAGTGACACCAGCACTCCCTGTGCTCCCAGTTCTCCCAGTGACCCTCAATAATACACCTGCACATACTTTTGCATCTGTCTTTGCACACTTGAGCAGATGTGTAACATCATCCCTTCCTCAAAGCCTTGAACTCCCTGGAAGCAAGGATGGATGTTGCAGTTAAGGGATTGCACTGGCTCTGCCCTGCCCCTGGCACTCACAGAGGGAACAGGCACTCAGCTCGGGCAGGATCCCAGCCCTGCCATTCGAGTTCACCTCAGCACTTTTTTCCTCTGCCAGGGCTGCAGTCTGAACTGCCTTCAGTTCAGCAGATCTGGCTGCCCCTAAGCCTCGAGGACAGGGCTGTGCTGAAAATGGCACATCTGACTGTGCAAGGAGATGTCAGCTGGGGAGGGGAGAGGAGGAGATCGCCGCCCCCGCTGCTGCTGCCCGATGTGGCCGCTGGCACAGCCCACCCTGCTGCCCTCTGCCAGGCCATGTGGTCACACCAGCCCGGCTGAGCCGCTCGGCTGCGGGAAGGAGAGCGAGGAAACACAGTGTTCTCACCCTGACTGAATCCCAGGGATTTCTGAGCAGCTACGGCACCGATAAAACAAAGGCTGCTTTGAAATGGATGCCTGGCCTGGCCGGCTGCCAGCGCCAGGCGGGAGACAAAGGCTGGAGCACAAACGCAGCGCTGGAAGCGGCGAGCCGAGGATGCTCTGCGGCAGGGAGAGCGCGTCGCCATGGAGACAAACCGGGAGGGAAGGACCCGCACTGGGATGGACTGGGAGCACCGGGGCCGCGGGAGCCGCGGGGATGGGACAGAGGCACTGCGGGGGCCAGGGCCTGAACCCTGCAGAGAGCCTGGGCCAGGTGCTGGCTCTGTGCCACCCCAGCCCTGGGACCTGGCCTGACAAGGGGCACGGATGGCATCTGTCAAGCAGACAGTGAAAATGAGGGGGGATCCATGGAGGAATTCTCTTCCCCCCTCATTTCATTAATGCAAAAGCTGTCTAGGGGGGCAAATATTGCTTTAATGAGTCCCTGCAGGGGGCACAAACCCCTGAGCTGGCCTGGGCAATGGCACAGACAGAGCAAACCATTCCACACATCCCAGAGATCTCAGATCCCCTGCAGAGGGATGCACCAGTGGCTGTGCAGAATTATGTCCTGAAAGGCTGGTGGTGATGAACACGATTTGTGTGCCTGGATGGCTCTCAGGGGCAGGGAGCACCTGGGGTCCCCTTCGTGGCCTGGAACACCACCTCACCCTCACCTTCTGCCTGCCATGGCCCACAGCAGGCAGGAGCTAATGCCAGGGTAGTCTCACGTGATGTGGGGCATGCCAGGGCCACCCTGAGCTCACAGACAGCTCTGTGACAGCAGCCACCACCAGAGCACCCGTGACAGCAGTGTCCAGGGTCACCACACCCTGTGCAGCCCCCCGGGGAGGACCCTCCACCACTGCTGGCTTGGAAGGGAACAGCAAAATCGGTTGCAGATGCTCTCCATAAAGCCTGAAGCCCTCATGGCTCTGCAAAGCACGAGAGGGAAGCAAACCATCATTTTTTAAGCCATGGGAGACACTCAGGTGCCACCACAGCGAGGGCTGTGTAAACAGGCAGAAAGACAGATTAGACACAACAGAGCTCACTGTCAGCACACGACAAATTATGAAGGAAGGATAAGAATCCCCAGGGAGGCACTTTTCTGGTAAATGACACTTTGATCTCTGGCTTTAACAACTCGTCCCAAACCATCACCTTCCGAATTAGGGAAAGGGAACCCACAGCCTGCCCCATCAGTTCTGAGGAGGGTCAGGGAGGCAGAAACACAGACGTGGGGAAGGTGATGGGGACATTTTCTGCACTTGCAGGCCACCAGAATTCCTTGTCAGGTTTACCACTGACAAAAACCACCAGTGAGTTTCCTATTTCCAATACTGAATTGCTAATGCTGCCCAACCAGCCCCCAGCTCTGTCTGATCCTGTCCCACAGGGAGCAGCACAGGCAGGAACAGGAACAAAACCCAGGCAAGTGTGTGCCCAGCAGAGCTGTCCTGAAATCCTCCTGGCAGGCCAGCATCAGTGGTGTTTGTCCATGAAATCAGGCCTGTGCTTCCTCTGCAAACTGCTGGGGTCCCCCTCGTTCCAGGGGTGGCTCTGACTGCTCTGGCTCTGACAGCCACCCAGCCCTGTCCCCACCAAATCAATTACAAACCCTGCTCCTGCCCTCCCAGGGCAGCCTGTGATCGGCCAGCCCTGCCTCTCACTTGTTCTTGCGAGCAACTAAAACTTAATTTATCTTATTTTAATTAAAGCTAAAAAAACCTCAGTAGTCTTTGATTTCTCTCTTTGCTTTGCAGGGGGTAAAAAAAGGCCAGAAGGATAAAGGGACAGGCAGGAGAGAAAAGGCTTTGAGACAAACACGCACCAGCACTGTTAGCTTTTATTTTATGTGTAGCCCTTTTCTTAAAAGAAATAATTACATTTCAAAACCTCCTTTCCCTGTGCTGAGCACTGCCTCTTTCCACATTAATGCTATTTGCATGCGCCATCTCCTCCCACCCTTCAATAATTCAAACCTTCATTTTTTATTCACTCAGTTGTCAGATTCATTTACATATCATATATCTATATTTAACACTGGCTCTGCTCCCCTGTTTTGTTTTTTTTTTTAAACAGGAAATAGATTTCCCTTCTAATTTAGCCACGTCTGGGGCAGGGCTGGCTGGGGGGAGCAGCAGAGGTGCAGTGGGGGTTGCAGGGGTGCTGAGGCTCCCTTGGTGGGTGCAGCAGTGCTGGCAGCCCCACGGCCAAGCCCTCCCCTCCACCAGCTGCAGGGAGCTCAAACTGTGCCCTCCTCCCACGTCCTCCTGTCCACATCCTCCTCCCACGGCCATGGAGGGAGCTCAGCCCTGCTCCCTGCACGGGCCAGGGGGTGGCTCCAGGCCTCCCCTCCATCCCTGTTGTGATTTGGCAGCTCTGCCTGTGCTGGCAGTGCCAGGCAAAGGGGGAGGTTGGTGTCAGCTCTGGCTGGGGCTGCAGCAGGGTGGGACTGCAGCCCCCCTGGGGCAGGAGTGCTGCCTCCTGTGCACGGGTGTCCCTCAGCCTCCTCTGCCCTAAATCTCCTCAAAAACCTAAAGGAAATCATCCAGTAAACGTCCAGCTGACATTAGAGCCTGTCCACAGCAGCATCTGGCAGCTCCCTGTGCCAGTGGCTGTGCCAGCCCCAGGATCAGCCCCTCTGGCACTCTGGAGCAGGCTCTGCCCCACAGCCAGGGAGGCAGCAGGGACACGGACCTGCTGCTGCAGGAGGGCAGGGTCTGACAACAAAAACACAGCAGTGCCTGCTGGGGGCCGCCTGGGGGTCCAGGGGCAGTAAAAACCTCCAGCAGAGCCAGGCTGGACAGACCTGTCCCGTGTCTGCTCTGTCCCTCGGGTGCAGGATCATGGCAGTGAAGGGTTATGTACGTTCCACACGGGCAGGCTTGAGGAAAATAAATAGTATTAAAGGAACTTGAAGGAGAGAATGTGAATGGGAAAGGGGTAAATCACAGAGCCAGTCACTGAGGAGAGGCTCAGGCCCCCCTCCCTCATTTTCCACATTACTAGAAAAAACAGTGAACTGATCTCAGACAAATGAGCCCTCCGGACCCAATTTTTCAAGTTAATGAGCTCCTCTTGCAGCACTTTCCCTGCACGGAAACTCCCAGCACCTACTCTGTGCCACAGCCTCCAAGGAGCAGCTCCAGCACCATCCATCCCAGCGAGCTGAGGAGGGGCTGGCACCCAGCAATGCCCTCAGACCCACCCGGGCAGGCAGGGAGCCTGAGCCCTGTCCCTGCCCCCAGGGACCTGCAGCAGCCTCAGACAGAGCCACCCTGGTCCTCCCTCACCCCGGGGAGGGTTTGCCCAGAGCTGTGCCAGGGATGCTCCTGGGCCCTGCTGCTTTAAGAGCCCGAGGGTTTGGTGGCAGCTGCCACCTCCTGGGTGAGCAGGGGTGGCTCATCCAGCACCCCCAGCACTCCCAGCAAGGCCAGCACATCCTGCCTCTCCCAGTCTCCCAGCATCAACTTCCAGCTGAGCTGGAGTTCGCCAGGTTCAAAATAAACTCTTGTTTTGGGAGGAAATCGCTTTCCTTGCCTCCAGAAACATGTTTGCAGTCCTGGATGGAAGATTTCCAAGGGATTTTATTAGATCTGTCCTCACTCCTGCCCTCCTCCAGGCGGGAGGGGGAGTGGGGCCCGCATGAGCAGAACTCCCCTCTATTACCCTTAAATTAACAGGGAACTTTTGGTAAATTGAAGACTAATTTTCTCTTGGGAATAGATCATTAAATTACAGAATACTAATGAAAATTTACAGCATCTGGAGAGAGGGTGGAGGGAGGGGCAGAGGGAGCAGTTTGTTGGTGTTTTTCCCTTTTTCCTGGCTGCTGCCAGGAGTGGGAGCTGCCATGCCCAGCCCTGGAGCTGGGAGGAGATGGACCCTGGCAGTGCCCCTGGCAGTGCCCCTGTCCCTGGCAGTGCCCCAGGCCCTGGCAGTGCCCCTGGCAGTGTCCCTGTCCCCGGCTGTGCCCATGGCTGAGCCTGTGGCCGCCTGCACTGGTGAGGGAGCAGCAGCCACCCTGGTGCTGCTTTTCCAGCCAAACTCGATTTCTTCAGAGCAATGAGGCTCCATTGCTCAGGGAGGGCAGAGGCAGGAGGTGCCTTTTGGGGAGGGGGCACTGGGGAGAGTTGTGTCTGGGGGTCTCAGAGTGAGAAAAGGCAGGTTTTCTTATTGCTTTGACCATACATAATTTAAATATTCAAACTACTCTGGAATTCATTGAATTATAGATGAATTTCACAGGCAGCATTTTTGTAAATCCTGAAAGGTATTAATGCTTTTTTCACTCCCTTCAAAACCTTGTCTAAGCTGAAATTTATTTATTTTTAAATTTTTAAAAATCCAAATCAATCTCATCTGAACTCACCTTGAGAACACCACCTACCCTGCTGGGTGCTGTGTGTTGTGAGGGATGTGGTGATCTCAGTTTGCTCCTGGCTGTGATGTAACGTGTTCTATGGCAGGGTTTGGGTCAGCCCAGCGGGCTGGGACATCCCTGAGCTCCCTCCCATGAGCATTTCCCAGCCCTATAAAGCTCTCTGGGGAGCCAGGCAGAGGCTGGAACAGAGGCAGGACCCGAGCAGCCCTGTCTGCAACCTCTCCCTAGTTAGCTCATTCCTCATTATCCTTCCCTACCCTTTTAATTTCTCTCTAAACTCAACCAGCTATTGCTGTTCAAACTGAAATAATTAATTGGAACAAAATTGCCACTGTAGGAGAAAAGAATGATTAAACCCATCCAGCGGACAATGGGGCAATCACAGCCTAAGCAGCTAATTACAGGGATGCGGGATAATAACAGAGCCCTGGGCAAACTGTGGGGCTGCGAATCGGGAGAGGGCTCCGGGCTTGGCTGAGCTCGGGTTTGGTGCCCGATCCCTGGAGCGAGGACACAAACAGGAGTGAAAGGACATCAGGGAGGGAAGGGCCGGGCAGGAGCAGCGGGAGGGGCAGAGCCCCGGGAAGGGACAGCAGGGAACACCTGCAGCAGCCAAGGGCGATGGGGGGCACACCTGAGCCCGGCTGTGGGGTGCACACCTG
>VXBR01009601.1:190689-233083 GCA_013400215.1 Cisticola juncidis | reverse complement strand
GTGGGGTGCACACCTGAGCCCGGCTGAGGGGTGCACACCTGTACACACCTGAGCCTGGCTGCGGGGTGCACACCTGTGCACACCTGAGCCCGGCTGAGGGGTGCACACCTGTGCCCTTCCCGAAATCCCAGTGCTTTACAGCTCTGCACTGGCCCAGCCCGCGGGCTGCGGGGCAGGGCCACCTCCCCCCACACCCACGGAGATGTGGGGCAGCAGCCAGGTCAGCACAGTCACTGGCACAGTGAGTGCCACCAGCCCTGCCCGGGTGGGCACAGCACGGGAGAACCACGGGCCGATCCCATTTCGGGAGGTGCTGTGCCTTGCCAGACCCCTGGGGGAGCCCGGGGGCCGCCGTGGCTCCCTCCCTGCCCTCCCTGCACACATTAAAGCAGCATTTAGCTCGCAGTCAGAGCCCCAGGACTCTCCTAATAAAGACATTTTTCATGTGCCCAGCCCCAGCGAGCTCAGAGGTGTGAAATTGGACGTGGTCACGGTGTGGGCAGTGCTCCCCCAGCCCCGGGGGGGCTCCTGCTGCCTCTGCAATAAACCCAGACAGCTCCCAGGAAATCCCTCATTTCCTGAGGGATTCTTGGCTGCGGCCGGAGCTTCGATCAGCCCCAGGGATTGCTGGATGCACTCAGAAGGGTGTGGGGAAGCCAGGACTGCCCCTCTCCCACGTGCTGCTCCTCCTGCCACAGGGATAACTTGGTGATGGGGAAATTGCAGCTCAGGGTCTGTGAGCATCAGAGGAGGCCAGGGCAGTTCCCACCAGCAGCTCAGTGGTTTGTGTGACTGCCAGGCCTGGGTGGCAGGGAAGGCACAAACCACCAAAATCACACTCATGACAAGGAGGGGGAAATGGCCAGAGTAAACCCGGTGTACATGAAACCACAGAGCAACCACAGAGCAAGCCCAGAGCAACCACAGAGCAACCACAGAGCACCATGGAGGAGTGAGCAGCTGCCTTACTGTTCCCAGTCTTCTGGCACCGCAGGGCTGGAGGCCTCCTCTTGGCACTTAAAGGGTGGCAGCTCTTCTCTGACCTTTATGGAGACAAAAGAGAGAGGGCTCAGCTCCCTGCAGGCAGGGACAGCACAGGATCCTCTCCCCAGGGAAACCCGGCAGAACTGAGCTCTGCAGACAGCGCCAGCCCTGCCAGGCTCTGGGGAGGTGGCTGGGGGCACACACTGTCCACAGGGAGGACACAGGCCAGGGCTGCCAGGGAGGCTGAGGGAACCTGCCTGGAAAGCTGAGGAGGCTTCTGTCAGAGAAATGGTTTTCTATGAATATTTTCACACTGTGGCTATGCTGCAAACCCTGTGTTGTCTCCACCCTGCAGAGGGGGGCAGTTATTGGGAAATCACCTGGGATGGGCTCCAGCCCTCCTGTGCCTATGTGGGTGCTGTACCCTGGTTGTGGGACCACAGTCAGCACAGGCACTGTGAGCTTGTAAAACAAAATGAAATTAGCTACAGGAACAGCTTCATGGCTCCACTTTTCAGAAGTCCAGTCAGAACAGATGAGTCTCTGCAATTTAAGTGTAACCCACCCCTGCAGTGCTGAACACAAGGCCTGGTGGTGCTGGGTGGCATCCTCTGGTCCCTCTGGCATTGCCCATTTCCCCATTGCCCAGCCAGAGGCAGCTCCCTGCAGCCCTGTGGCTCTCTGGCATGCAAAATGTCAGGAATTGTATCTCCCCTGAATGCTCTGGAAGAGAAGGGATGAGAGCAATTGCAGATTTTGCTGTCTCCTCTCCCTCCCAGCCACCTCTGCCTGAGAACAAACAGCCACAGCACAGGCCTGCAGCCCTGCCTAATTAATCACATTGCTCAGGAAAATGTATTGGCATAATTAATAACACAAGGCATCTCTATTGGCCTCTGTGGTGCAGCAAATTATGAGGCAGTAACACTTGGACGTGTTGACCTGGATTCCATGTACAATCCATCAAACCATCCCTGCCTGGTCGGGCCTAGGGAGACTCCAGGGATACAAAAAAGACAATTAAACAAAAACAAGGTGGTACCCCACAAAAACAGTACTGTTACCCCACTGATCACTCCCAGTGTTGTTGGGATGAGAACCCCAGTTCTGCCCCTCTCTCTGCACAGGTTCTGGTGTGTAATGGGCCTGGAAGGGGACCTTGTTCAGAGAGGTTCCCAGACACACTCCAGAGATCCCCAGAGAAATTCTCCTGACTTTCTATTTCATTACTGCTGTCAGCTGGTGAGAGACTGATGTGTGTTCGGTGGGAAGCCTTCAAGGGGCAGGATCAGGTGAGGGATGAGGATGCAGCTGGCTCTGAACTGAAACTGAATTTAGCATCCCATTAGGGAGATGGTATTTGGCAGCAGCAAGGAAAAGGTTTGCTGAAAGGGACAAAAATATTTTGAATAGAGAAAAGGAATCCTCTGGTCAAAACAAAACAAAACTGATGAGTTTGTTTTACTCAGCTGTGAGGGCAAAGAGGCTGTGAGTGAGCTCGAGGAGCCCCAAGGCTGTACCTGGGGCTTCCATCGAAGCTTCACCTACTAAATTAGTTTAATCATGTCTGTCATTAGTCATCTTTGCTGAGTCCTCATTTGGAGGCCATTTAAAGGGGATTAGAGGAAATCTCTGCTCTTTATTCCCCTACAGTAGTGATTAACTCTATGGACTCACACAGCATTTTCATTTTGATGGAAAGGAGCAAAATTAACTCATAACCACAAAATCCAGAGCCTCCCCCATGGAGCAGGACTCAGAGCCAGGGCTGGGGAGGAATTGCTGGGACGACACCCGGGGGGCTCATCCGTGCTCAGGGGGGCTGCCAGAGCAGGGCTCGGAGGAGCCACAGGCAGTTCAGCACGGTGAATGCTGCTGGGTAAGATCGGCCACACTGGGAGGGGAACCACCAAGCTTCTTTAAAATTTTTAATTTGGGGCAGACCCGACTGCAGGTACTACAAAATCATCAAACTCCGTGACATACACAGAGGAAAGCCTTTGGCTGAAGGTGCAATTGGTGCTATTCCTACAAGTGGGAGGTCCTGCAGAGGAATCCTCTCCCTGAGGAGCGACTCAGCTCCGCAGAGGCCCCCGCGGGCACTCAGGGCACTGAATAAACATTTCCTAATCCAAAGCAATCCAAACCCACCTGTTGGGCCGTGCCACAGCTGGCGGCTCCCGCCCTGCTCGGTGCCAGCACCACCCGCTCCTGCCCCGCAAAGTTCCTGCCCCGCAAACCCAGCCCTGCCCCGCAAAGCCGGCCCGGCTCTGCTGCCCCCGACCGACCCCAGAGCCCCGACCGGAGCCTGCGCTCCCCTCTGCCGCTGGCCGAACAAACACGGCTGGCACAGAGAGCCTTTCAGCGTTTATTTACAGCACCGCTGCGGCGAGGGGCCCTCGCCCTGCTGCCCCTCTCGCTGGGGACTCCCAGCCGGGCTGTGCCCGCTCCTCCCTCACGACAGCCCCGGCGATCCCTTCCTCGGCACGGGGGAACGAGCGGCACCGCAGCCCGGCGCACGGAGGGACCCTCGCTCCGAAAGCTCATTAACCTTTAACGGAGCGTTTGGGTTAATTTGGAAGGTTACTCACCCGTCAGCGTGAGGGGATCCCGGCGGGAGGGCTCCTCCTGCGCGCCGCAGCNCCCCGGCAGCCCCGCCGCTCCCCGGGCTCCCGGCAGCGGCTGTGCCGCCGCTCCGCCCGCGCTCGCCCTCGCCATCGCCGTCCCGGCGCTGCGGCCGCCCGCTGAACGAGTCCTAAATCAAAAGGACGCCCGTGCAGGGCTGGAGCCGCTTCCTTGGCTTGGGCACGGCTCCGGATTTGGATTTAGAGTCTACTGAGCCAAGTCTTCGGTGCATTCTGTGTTAAATAACTAAGGTTAATTTGATTTGATGCACCACTTCATTACCATGAACAGCTCACAGTGTGTCAGTCCTCTGTAATTATGGTTCCTTACAGCCGGCATCTTGTTCACTTCCATCAGTGCTGGAGCTTCCCTGTGATCCCCTCCCAGCCAAGCCCTCCTGCCTCAACTCCCCCACAGTAATTAGGTGTCATTTATTCTGCAGTTGACAGTTACACTCATTTGCAAAAATAGGGGCAAGGATATAAAATTTACTTTTCACTGCAGCCACGTTTGCCTGTGGTGGGAAGTTGTGTGTGCAGGGGGCTGGCAGGGAGGAGGGATCCTCCCAGGGGAAGGGGCTTTGGCCAGGGGTGCCCTGGCAGGGAGCCCTGGGACAGGTCAGGCTCAGCAGTGCCCACAGAGAGGCAGAGGGCAAGAGCTGGTGCCAGTCACTGCCCAGGTGGGGTTTCTGCCCCTGCTGCCAGGGAGGGAACTGCTCTGCCACCACCACCAGCACGAGAGAGGGTGCAGATCACAGCCCAGACAGAGCAAACTGAACACACAACACCTGCCTCCACCTGGGCCTCCTTTGAGCCTTTGCCAAGGTGGGCACTGCTGCCCTGCCCTGCACTGAGTAACGCTGCTCCCAGCCCTGGAGAGGGGCACAGCACAGGAGGAGCACGTCTAGGGCAGGAGAGGAATACCCAGTATAGACAAGGGATACCTGGGAAATGACAGGAGCACCCTGTATGCCCCAGGAGCACCCGAAACCTGAGCAGAACAGCCCGTGCACAAGGGGAACACTCAGTACAGAAACAGAATACAGAGTACAGAGATGAACCCACCAGGACAGCTCAGAATCCTCACTGCAGGCTGGGCCCCATCTGCTCCTGCTCTGGAAGAGCTGCTGGTGGCTGTGGACCCATCCCTGTGGGTTCCTGTGAAGCCCCCCAGGCTGGTCCCCCTCCACTGCTCCCCAGGGCTGGGCACTGGGAGGCTCCATCCCTCCCCAGCCAGCCCAGCTCCCCGTGGGATGCTCCCCAGCCAGCCCAGCTCCCCGTGGGACGCTCCACAGGCAGCCCCTGCTCCCCTCGGAACTGGCACAGAGCTCAGCAGTGCCCATCACACTCGGGGATCATTCCTGGGCTGTTTGGCTGGGATATCCCTGGAGCTGAGGCTGTGGTGTTCGCACAGGCGGCAGCACTGGGTCTGACAATATAAAATAGATATTGTTAAAAGCCACTTAAGCCTTTCCGTGGGAGGATTGTGGACCCCTGGAGCAGAGCCCGGGGGACAGCTTTTTATTGCCATTGTGACCAGGTCAGTTTCTCCAGAACCCAGCAGATTATTTATGAGGTGGTTGGCCTGTTAAAACATTAACACATCCATCACCTTGCTGCTGATCCCACCCCCGCCTTCACAGCACTTGTTGGGCTGGGAATTTACTGGCAGTTGATTTGCTCCAAAGCTGCATTTGGAAGAAAATCCCCACGCCCAGCTCTCACTGTGACAGAGTTACAGCAGGACCTGCTGGCTTCTCCACAATCCCTGAGACTATTTTCCCTTCTGGTTCTGTTTTCGCTCCTGTTGCTTTGCTGCATGGTCTAAACAAAGGCACAAATTTGGTCTTTATTTTGCAGAGATGCCTTAGAGCAGTAAAAATCAAATTTAGCCATTACCACTGGAATCTGACCTACCCTTTAAGTGGAAGTGCTGGCGGTGGGAGTGGGAATGAGCCAGGCAAACCCCTCCTCTGAAAGTGCTAAAGGAATCTGCAGGACAAATGGGCTGTGGGCACCCCGTGGTGACAATCCAGCAGGGAGAGGCAGAGAGTGCTTCCCGGGAAGTGGGGGCATTTACTTCTGTCTGTCAAGACACAGGAAAGCTGGAGAACATACAAGGAATGGGAATTAGTGTCTTAATCTACTGCTTTACTCTAGTTTCTTTTTTCAATGCCTTTGGCTACTCATTTTCCTGCATCTGATATTTTATTATCATGTCTTTTATGACATTTCCAGATACTTATTAAATCAAAAGGGAGAGCTCTGCTTTGTGTGCTGAGGATCCCAGAGGCTCAGTGGAGTGGCTGGGGGTGCCTGGACCCAGCTGTCCCCTGGCTGGTGAGGGAGGAGTGGGTGCCCCAACTCTGCTCTTTTGGGTGAGAGAAGCAGGAGGAGGAATAAAAGCACAGCCCAAGAAGTGCTGGGCAGCTGATCCTGGCAGCTCAGCCCAGGCCTCTTGCACAGCCCCCTGGCTGGGGGTCCATCCCTCCCTGTCCCACCCCAGCTCAAGGACTGCATGAACCGTCCCCAGGAGCAGCTGCTGTCCCCTCTGAGATGGACAAGGAGCTGCTGCAAAGGGGAAGGAAGAAACTCTCTCTGTGCCCACTGTGGGCAGGTCAGGAAGCAGCTGATGGGATCCCTGTGAGGGAACTCAGCTCTAGCAGAACGGGCTGTGCCAAATCTGGAGCTCCCTCGTGGTTCCATCCTCCTGAGGCAGCAGACAGGGTGAGGCTGCCCCCCGTGGGCTCCTTCCCCTGCTGGCAGCAGCCTGAAGATTTCCTGCACTTCAGCCACTGTGGAACACCCGTGCCCTGGGCGCTCTGCCCCTGCCCGGGCCGTGCCCTGGGCGCTCTGCCCCTGCCCGGGCCGTGCCCTGACAGCAAAGGGGGGAGCGAAGGCCGAGCCGGCAGCGGGCAGTATCTCACCCGCACCCGGCACGGCCCCAGCCGCGATCCCCGCGGTCTCCAGGGAGATGGAGCCGGAGCCGCATCCTAAGGACGGGCAGCGCCCGCGGCCGCTCCCCCGGCCCCTCCCGGCCCGGCGCTCCCGGCGCTGCGGGTCCAGCCCCGGTTCCCGCACAGCAGCGATCGGGGGGGCCCCACTGCAGCGGGGACACCAGCAGGGCATCGCTGGGACATCATCGGGACATCACCGGGACATCACCGGGACATCATCGGGACATCACCGGGGAGCGGCAAGTCACCGGGTGAGCGCCAAAATGAAACAGCACTGCCGGAGAGCCGCCTCCCGGCCGGCAGCATCGCTGAGACCCGGCACGCACCGCCCTGGGATGGGGAGCGAGAGGAACCGGCCCCAAACCCACCCGCGAACGACAGCAGCGCTTTGAACCCAGCCAGGAGCTGCGGAACGCCCTAACCCCGCCCGGGGAGCCCTTGGGGAGCGTCAGGGCACTGGGAGGACGGACACTCGGACACTGGCCAGAGGATGGACACTCGGACACTGGCCAGAGGACGGACACTCGGAGCCAATTAATTGCTGGAAGGATCCTCACTCCACGCCGGGCAGGTGAAGGCAGCAGACAAACCTGCCGATATTTTTGTATTTACCTTTTTTTTTTTTTCCTCTCACGTAGCATTTAGGGTCACGGTGCCGCGAGCATCGGTGGCACCATCACGTGCTGGGGTCAGGGCTCACGTGAAGAGCAAACCTGAAGAGGTGCCACCTCATTGTGCCACCGTGACACATTTTGCGTCGACCCTAAAAAACTTAGTTGTAAAAGCCTAATTTATAAAGGGGTTAATGAAATAATTAATTTTCGAAGCAGGCTTGTAACCTTTAGGACCAAATGATTTTGGGGGGAATGAGTAGGAGAGCAAGAGATGCGAATGAAGTGCCAAGATTTTGATGAATATTTAATACACCCTGCACGCTCCTCAGCAGCTTCAGCGCTTGGAGCAGCGCCAGCATCGGCTGAATCCGCCCTTTGTTAATAACCAAATCCACGCTGCTGCTGTGGGCTGCTGTTTGTGCCTCAGTCAAGCTGGAATCTGTCACAGCGGATCGGGAGGGACCCGCCCATCCCATCCCCACGGCTGGACAAGGCACGGGCTGGGCCCCTCCCTTCTGCCCCTATAGAACCCTGTATATCCACATGCACACACCTATATTTAAAAATGTCTACATATGTCTTGTTTTCCCAGCCAGGAACAGCAGAGGATACCTCCAAAGGCTCGTTCCTGCCACATCAAGAGCAGAATTTTGCATTGTTTGAAATGTTCTTAATTTCAAGCAGAAAACAGCAAGGCACGTACATTTCTGCAGTTCCACAAACAAATATCTGCCCCCTCCCCACCTGGCAGAGCTTCCCTCCATGGGACTGCAGGGGCTGTCGGCAACAGCAGGACTGGCACAACATCCCAAGGGCAGGCAGGGCACAGGGACGTGAGATCAAGTACAAGGACAGGGTTACAAGCCAGCCACAGCCCCACTGGGCATCAACAGGCTGTAATTCCACCCCAGTTCTGCCTGCACACTGATGGATAGACCGGGGAGCTAAAAAGGAAAATCTTCTCTCTGGAAATGCAGCAGTGCAGCAAAATCAGAAACCCCAGCTCTGTGGAGAGGGTCCGGGTCTGTGGGAAGGCTGTGGGTACCTGCCAGCCCTCCTCACTCACTAAATTAGTTAAACGAGTTGAACTAATTGTGCAACAGCTCCAGCACTGCATCCCTCCGCCCACGGCTGCTCTGCATTCCGGCTGGATGAGCGCTGCGGTGCAGCTCCCAGCCGGGCCCTCATTGGCATTCCCGGCACACGGAGCCGCGGGAGAGGCTGCCTGCGGCTCAGCTGCCCTCAGCCGGGGAGGGAACACCCGGCCCCACGCCCGGGGAACGGGGAACAGGGAGAGACAAACCCCGTTTTCATTTTGTGCTCCACTGGCTCGTGCGGGGCAGGGAGCAGGGTCCTGCAGTGGGTGCTGGGCAGCTCCTGGCACAGGGCTGGGCAGAGCAGTGCCAGAGCCTCGCTGTGCAGGGTCAGTGCTGATTTAATCAGTAGCTGTGCCTCACCCCCAGTGGGGGCTCTGGGGTAAATTGGGAGGTGCTGCCCGAATGCACCTGAGGCTCCTGCAGCATCACGAGGGCTCTGGTGCAAGAGGCACCGGCACAGCCAGGGGGAACGAGGGCTCAGTGCTCTGGGGATGCTCAGTCCTCCTCTGGGGAGCCAGAAGGGGTGGAAACCCACCAGAATCAGGCAACCTGCAGCTCTGGGTGCCCAGATGGAAACACAGCTCAGGTGCCCGTGGTGGGTCTGTCCTTGCTCTGCAGCCTGCAGAGCTGAGGGGGGTCACAGGGGAGCAGAGCTCCCGGCCCCAGTGGCTGTCCCTGGCCTTGGACACATGGGCCCCGTTGTCCTGGGGTCCAAGGCCAGGCTGGGTGAGGCTTGGAGCAACCTGTCCTAGTAGGAGGTGTCCCTGCCAATGGCAGGGGAGTGGAACTGGGTGGTCTGTAAGGTTTCTCCCAACCCCAAGCAGTTTGTGATTCTCTGATCCCCTGCCAGGCCCTACAAGCATTAGCAATGCTAATGGAATGGATTTCACTGAATTTCCCTAAATTGGAAAGGTGTAGAAGCCAAGCAGTTTTTGCACTTACCCTGGAGAGCAGCTCTGACATGGAGGCTCCTTCTCCCTGGCTTGGCACCTCAGCAGCCGCTGTCACACGCTGCGGCAGAAGAAGCGACACGTTGGGACCCCCCTGGCGGGGCGGGGACACGCCCTGCACGGAGCCAGTCCCGGTGGCACCCTCTGGGGCCAGGCCCCTCTCCTGCCTGCCCAGCACAGGCTGCAGGCAGCATCTCTCTGTCTGTCCAGGACCCCGTTCCCACTGCCCCACACCTCCCAGGGCCACCGGAGCTGCGCACATGGAGGATCTGCTGCACCTAATTAAAACATTTATCCAGTTAATTACTGATAACCATGCCTTTTCCTCCTGCAAAGCTTGTGCTGAGGACAGCAAAGCAAAATGCTTTGTTTCCAGTAGTTTTCTAAAATGAAAAAGCTCATTTTGTCTTAACATGACACCAACAGGCAGCACAGCATTCCTGGGCTCAGCTCGCTCCCCAGCCATCCCTGCAGTCACAGACCAGGAGATTCAATTATCTGGCAGAACATGTCCCAGAGGCATCCAGATAATTGCAAACATAAGTACAAAATCTGCCACTAATTATTAAAGAAACACCAAATAAGGAAACCAAGTGATGGAAAAGCTGCTGCTGGTGCAGAGATCACCCCCACGTGCTGGAAGGGCAGCGTGTCCCAAGGGTGTCTCTGTCCTGGTGGGACCCTCAAACCCTGCTGGGCAGGGGGAGAGCTGAGCCCACCATGGGCCCCCTGCTTCCAAAGAAAGGCTGTTCCACCTCCTAACACAGGGCCNTCCTCCCCACCTTGGGCTGCTGGTGGCAGCCCAGCTCATCTTCCCTGTGCAGTTTGCTCCTGGCCCTCAGGGTCAAGGACACATCACAGCAGATGAGCAGGGCCAGGCTGCAGCTTTTGGGCTACCCCACACCCATGGGGCAGAGCAGAGCTGCCCTGACCTCANGCTGAACACCCCCAGCTCTCCCAAACTGTCTCTATGGGATTTAAATGTGATTTAAAAAATAGAAGAAGAAAAAAACAAATGAGAACCAAAGGAACGAATGAATGAGAACCAATCCCACAGGTGGATTTGGACTGAGGATTCACCACTGTTGGTTGGTGTTGTCAGAATTCACCAACTCCTTCCATCCCTGGCGTTCAGCTCTCTTTTCTCCCCACTTTCCCAAGCTCAGCTGTTCACCCTGCCCATGATTCAGATGCTCTTTGGATCCGTTCTCCCTCTGCCTCACAAACCTCTCAAGGAGCTGGGCTCTGCCTGGCTGCAGGATGGGCACACGAGCCCTTCAGCCCTGCCAGGCCCCCAGGGGATGCTGGAGCTGTGTTTGGAAAGAGCCCCGCGGCTCCCGTGTCCCTCCCCGGGCACAGAGAGCGCCCCTGGTCGGGCAGGAGGATGCTCGGAGCTGTGATGCTCCACACTGCTGGGGGAGGGCCTTGGAAGGCAGCCCGCCTTTGAGGGCTCCTAAAGGAAAAGCAGCTTCTCCCTGACAGCACTTTGGCAAAAACAGTGTTATTTAAACACAACAGTTTATTCAGTCAAAGTAAATAATAATTAAATAAACCCAATTAAAATCAGGAATTCTCCAAAATATTCTCAGAAGCATCTGAGCACTTAACTCCTCGTGGGAGGAACATGGGCTCATGTCAGGGCTGGAGGCTTTGGTGGGCTGGGAATGTGGCCACAACCACCAGNCTCATCTTCCCTGTGCAGTTTGCTCCTGGCCCTCAGGGTCAAGGACACATCACAGCAGATGAGCAGGGCCAGGCTGCAGCTTTTGGGCTACCCCACACCCATGGGGCAGAGCAGAGCTGCCCTGACCTCAGCAGAGATAAAGAAACCAGAACTGTAACAGTCCCCAGCCCTGCCCCATTCCCTGGGTTAGAAACAGCTGGAATAGATGTGCAGGCCTTGGCCAAACAGCCAGGGAGGGATCCCCAAATCCTCTGATTCCAGACCTGAGCACATCCACTCCTGCCAGGCTGTGGGGACAGGGGACACACGAGAGCATCCCAGCCCCGAGGCACAACTCACCCGCAGGATGTGTGTCAAACAGGACTTAATTATAACTCCACGGTGACTTTTCCCCTTGTCCTCATTTCCCTTCATCCTTAAAACAACGTGGAGTGTCCTCATCTGCAGCACAGAGCATTTCGCTAGCTCGGGCCTCCCGTGCTGGGCAAGGCTCTCTCCTTCCATCAGCATAATCACAATGATGATAAAAGCAGTGAACACACGCTCTGCTCTTTTGGAGAGCATCCTTAGGAAGGGATTCTGGAGAGCTGCCAGCTGCCCTCGGGGCAGGGCCTTGGGCAGGGAGTTCCCACCTCCTCCTCGGTTCTCAGCTGGCAGAGCATTGCTGAAGGCCTGGCTGGGGAACCACAAATGTCACCCACGTTTGCACACATCTTTATCTGTTTCCCTGTGAAACATCACGGTATGTCTGTGCTGCTGGCAACACTCAAAGCAAAACAGAGCAAAACAAAGCAAAACAAAGCAAAACACAATAAAACAGAGCAAAACAAAGCAAAACAAAGCAAACCATCCCCTCTCTGGTGGCTCCCAGCAGAAGGAGCCGGGGCGATGCCCAGGCAGGGCGGGATGCCCAGGCGGGGCCGGCCCTGGCCCCGGGACGTGGCTGCTCCCTCGCACCCTCGGCCCGCGGTGTCCAACAGGACACTGAGCTCGGCCGGAGCACCCAGACGTCGCTGGCCTCGTGTCACCAACCCAGCGCCAGCGAGCCCCACAAATACTGTTTGCAGCTGTCATTAGCTGAAAACAAGGCGAATCTGCATATGCTTAGTCTTAATTAGGCAGCTTGGCAAGGAGCCCTCGCTCGCTGCTACCACACAGCCATTTCCCTCACAAAAGGGTGAGAGCAGCCCCGGCGTGTGCTCACACTCACGGACACACACAGAGAGGACGGACAGACGGCCGAGCCCCGTCCTGCCCGGCCCCTCGAGGGTGATGGGGCGGAGGGCGCCCGGCCCGACTGCCCCGTGCACATCCCCAGCCCGGGCCGCACGACAGCGATAGGGGAGCTGATGGAAGCGAAACGCGAGGAATTTCACCCCTCAATGCACCACTGCTAATTACTCAACTCTCATTTACCTCTCAAAGGCACGGGCGCTGGCAGAGCTCGCGGGGGCATTTCCACGGAGGACGAGGAGGAGGAGAGCGCGTTCGGAGGGGCCCGCCGGGGCGGGCTCTGGCAGCAGCCGGGCGCGGAGCGGCGCTGGATCAGAGGCTGAACTGGCGAGCGAAGCCTCCAATTCAGCGAAGCCCTCGCTCCGTGGGAAGGGAAAGCGGGTCACGGGCTCGGCAGCGGCGCGCTGTCCCCATGTGCCCGGCGCTGACGTCAGCCCCGTGCCAGCGCTGCACCTTCCTCTTCATCACCATCCTCCTCCTCCAGAACCCTCCTGGCGCTGCCCAGAGGAGCCCGGCACGGCCCCGCGGGCCTGGCTCCACTGCCGTGCCCCACCGCAGCCGTGCCGGGTCTGCCCAGGTGCCACCCTCGGCTGTCCCCAGGGGCACCGCGGTCCGCTGGGCCCCGCCCTGCCGGGGCACGGGCCCGTGTAACCCCGGGGATGGGCTGCCAGTAAGTGCCCGGAGAGTCACCAAATCTTTAGCGAAAGCAGCCTCAAAGGCAGATTTTGGACAAAGCCATCCCGTTATTCCTCCCCTGGACATGGCAGTGCCAAGCGCCTGTGCTGCCTTTGTAGTGCTGGATTCCAAGGTTTATCATTTACACCGCACGGAAGGGAATTTAAATAGGGCTGGGAATCATCAAAACATTTCACTTTTGATTGAACTTGACTCCGAAATTTACACAACAGGGAGGCCAAGTGAAAGACACAGACACCCAAGAAAACTGCCTGCTGGCCTGGGGCAAACAGGGCTCCAGGCTGTGGCATGGCACGGCCACACCTCAACACCCCAACAGGCTGAACTGGGCATTAGGACAGACCTCAACAACAGCTCCCCAGCACAAGGTTATATAAAAATATATATTACTGGGTTTATGGAGCTATTCCATTAGAAAAGATCAGAATTTGATTTCAGTGGTTTACTTCTTAACTTGAATCTCAGCAATAAAGCACTTAACACATGCCAGCTCAAGAATCCCACTTCCCCAATTCCTGAATCTTCAATTTCATTAGGCAAAAGCACCCAGAGAACTCCCAAATCAATCCCATTTTCCAGCCTTGTCCTCACAAGCACTGACTGTGCCAAGGGAGACTCCGAGGGGGCTTTTCCTGTGCTCCCACCCAGCCCCCTGCCAGGCACCAGTAACACCATCACCTACCTGAGCTTTTTCAAGCTGGAAAGCAAAAACGGGAGCAGATGAACTGGAAACCTGGAAAAAACTGGAAAACTGGAAAAAACTGCTTTTTCTTGGGCAGAAAAAACCTGGAATTCACCGGGAAGGCCTGACAATAAAAGTCACCAAGTCCTAGGGTGAAATCCAGCAGTGATCTTGGTGCATTTCAGGTTGCTCTCTCTGACCCAGGATGTCGGAGGAGCCAGCTCAGCCCCAGGAGAACCAGGATCAATGTCCCTGTTTTACCATTTCTGTGCTGCTCAGCCCTCAGCACAGTCCCTCTGCACGGTGACACTTCCTGCCAGCAGGAAATGCCACTTCCCCACACAGCATTTCCACACCAAACTGGGCAAATCCCATGGCCAGGGGCTGTCACTGCTCAATCCTGCAGTCATGGGGACACTGTGCCCTCAGTGACACCCACTGCCCCCTGTGCTGGCTTTGACGGCTGAGTAACACCTCACTGCCACCTCTTCCTTAAAATTACATCTTAGAACTGTCCAGGTAATAATTTCCATCTGCTATCTCCCATCACTGCTCAGAGCAAGATCCTGCCTTTCCAGGCTTCCCTGTCCTGCCCCTTCTGAGCCCCGCGTACCGGAGGAGTCAGAGCTGCCAGGGTCACCCCCAGTTCCAACACCCATCAAACAGCTCTGCTTGGAACATCAGCACCTGGTGAGCAGCACTGGGAGAGAAAATGCAAATTACAGGGAGTTTAACCCTGTGTGCAACCGTGTGCTGGCGAATTCCAGACTGGTTTGGCTGCCAGGGACCTTAATGACCACAGAGTTCCAACCCCAAGGGCCAAGAGCTTTCCAAACAAAGCAGAACGAAGCAGCCACAAGGCAGCTCCATGTGTAACCTTACCTGAGGCAGTCAGTGCCAGCACCAAGAGGGGCTGCAGCTTTGGGGCCACATCCCACATTCTACCCTACAAACCCCTAGAGCTCCTCCTCACCCTCCACCAGTGCAGGTACTGCCACTTTTCCCAAAACTAAACCCCTTTGTAAGTTTTTCCCACACAAGAGCTCCCAGCAAACTTTTTCTCTGGCACTGCTGTTAGAATCCTGGAATGGTTTGGGCTGAAGGACCATAAAGCCCCCTCAGTCCCACCTCCCTCCACAGGCAGGGAGGGACACTTTCCACTACACCAGGCTGCTCCAGGGCCTGACCAACCTGGCCTTGGACACTTCCAGGGATGGGAAGGATTGGGATGCCCTCTGCTCACGTGCAACTCCCACTGGAAATCTCACATTGGGTTATTTACTGAAAACGTTTTTATTGTAATCAAAAAGTGACATAACAGGGCTGTAATGTATTCTGCATTTAATCCGCTGGTATTTGGTAACTGGTACCAGCTGCTTCTGCCAGGCAATTAAAAAAAACCCGAATGTGAAAATTTTCACAGTACAGTAAACTCCACCCAAAATAATTAACGGTGGTTAAAAAGAAGATGCCCCAGCAAAACCTTTCATGTTACATGGTCACAACTCACAATTCTGTACAAAATGTTCACTTTTATAAAGCTCTGATGTAAAAATCAAATAATCAAGCAGCAATATTTTAAGTGCAGCACAGGGTCTTTCATGTCATTATTTACAACGCTTGAAGTCGTTTACATTTTAACAAAGATCATACAGATGACTTAGTAATTAAGTCATTTTTTCATTATCTGTCAGTTTATGTCGTGACAGATTTCACTTTTTGGTCGTCTTTCTCTTTATCTTTGCTCTTCTTCGATTTTTTCTTCTTGTGTTTGTGTTTTTGGCTCTTTTCCAATTCTGTTTCATTTCCTACATGTTTCTTATGCTTCTTGTGTTTCTTGTGCTTCTTGTGCTTCTTCTTCTCTTTTTTCTTTTTCTTTTTCTTGCTGTCCTGACTCTCCCCTGAGCTGGCACTGCTGCTGTGGCTCCGTGTCTGACTCTCGGAGGGGCTGTGGCTGCGGCTGCGGCTGACGCTGGGGCTGCTCTGGCTCTGGCTCCTGCCCACCTCGGGCTGCTCTGCCGGAGCCGGGGCCGCCGCCTCCTCTTTCACCTTATCCGCAGCCTTTTCCTTGGCGTCCTTGGACACTTTCCCTGCCGCCTCCTCGTCCTTTGCAGACACGTTGCTCTCGCTGTCACTCTCGTTGTAGTCTGGCACAAAGGCGGCCTCGTCAGTCTCGCGGGTGAGGTCGGACGAGAGGCGCGCGGCGCTGCTCGGGGGTGGCTTCGGCTTCGCCGTGCCCTTATCGCCCTGGCCCGTCACGCTCTCCTTCTCCACCTTCACTTCTGGAGAGTCCTGCTTCACTGGTGGTTTATTCCCACCTGGCTCTTTCTCCTTATTGCTCTTGACTTCTGGTACGTGTTTCTCCTTCTCTTTCTCCTTCTCCTTGCCGGGGTTTTTATCCGGGGGTTTGTGCTCCTCGGCGGGGCGCTTGGGGTCGTGCACAGCTTTGTGCTCGGCGGGCTTGCGCTCCCGTGGGGGGCTGTAGCTGCTCCGCTTGGCCTCCGCAGGGCCCTTTTTGGGGGGCTCCACACGCTCCTCTCTGGGTTTGCTCTTCTGCACTGCTGTGGAGTCTCTGACCCGGGATGGGGAGTCTTTCCTCCGTGCTGATTCACTCTTCTCATCCCTGCGCTTGGAACTCGAGTGCTCCCTGCTGCCATCATGGTCAGACTTCTTGTCTCGGTTGGGAGTGAAGTCCTTTGCAGCGGAGCCACGGCCACTATCATGCTTCTCTGAAGATCTGCCATCTTTGGAAGACTGAGATACAGTTTTTCCATTTCCTTGCTCAGCTGCACGTTCTGAGTGCTCTTTTTCTGGCTGAACACTGCTCTTCCTCTTCTCAGAACCGTCCTTGTCTGACAAAGAATGATCCCGGTCTTTGGTTTTACCTTTTTCACTTGACACGGAACTTTTTGAACTCTTGGCATCGTGTTGGGTGCTTTCATAACTCGCCTCTTTTACAGCTTTTTGTATTTTCTCCAGAGGATCTGTCTCCTTTTCAGTGTGTTTGAGGGGGTTTGGTGCCTTTGCACTCACAGGTTTGATAACACTGGCGGGTTTTCCTATAGTTGGGGGCACCTGGGTGGTGGATTTGATGTCTTCCTCTTCAGACTCAAAGTCATCTTTATCCCACTTGGACTGAGGGACCTGGATCATGATAATGACATCCTCAGCAGGGGCTGTTATGTCATTGTTATACTCCTCCAGGGTCTTAATGACAGTTCGTTTGGTGTCTGTCTTCTCCTCAGGCTTCCTGACAGGGCTGCCCCCAGTGGAACTCGTGCTGGGAGGAAAATCATGGACATTAGTAATGGGATATACACATAACCAGCTTTGGGAACATCTTATAAACTGGCTTGTGTTTCAATTCTAAATTCTTGGCATTCTCCTCAAAGATGTTCAATTAAGGGAACAGACAAGAGAAAGGCTGAGTCCACTGGCTGAGATTATGAGCAATCAATCAATTTAGTATCTTGCTACTATACATTTAATTAACAAAGACAGAAGATTATCAGATTGGGGACTGTCTGATCTGGTAATTCCTTCATGTCCTATTTCTCCCAATGGCAGATAAATTAGATATCCATTCCTCTTTCAACATGAAAGCAAGCAATTATGAAGAGGTACAGACAGGCAGAGTTTTACCCTCCTGCCCAAGTTTTTCCTTAGAAAAACTGGCATTTTAGAAGTTTTTTAGATTACCAAGACACTATTTTAAGTCTTCAACACATGTCTTAAACGTTTTGAGTTTGCACCACCAACGAATTAACCCTACCAGCTTCCTGTGCAGCACAAACTGCTTGTTTTCCTTAACATCTGAGTTTGACCAAAGTATAATTTCACAAAGAAGATCACGGATTATTCCCTTGTTTAGCACACATTTAGCTGCTCCTTTCCTTAGGCACCATAAAGAATTGGAAGGGGGGAGAAGGAAAGAAAGAAAAGGAAAAGAACTGCTGAGGTACCTGGTGTAATCCACAAGAGTCGAGCTAGCGCTGTCAGCTGCCGTCACTTTCCTCCTTGCTTTTCCCTTTGCCTTTTCTGCTTTAACTTTGCTGCTGCTGGGCTCAGGTTTCTCGACAGCTTCTTTTCCAGGTGGCACATTTTCTCCGCTCACAATCTTTTTTCCAGTTTCTCGGTTAAGTTTAATCTTTTTGGACGGGTTGTTAAGAAAAGCAGCTTTATCCTTTTCTGGTGTCCGCTCTCCTTTCTCCCCCTCGGGCTCAGCCTTCCCCTTGGGCGATGTTTTCAAATCTGCAGTTTCAGGTTTAGAGGCCTTTGCAGAAGTGGCTTCATGTTCTTTATCAGCCTTTTCCTCTGCTTTTCTTTTCCTCTTCTCAAGTTTGGCATCGGAAAGTTTGCTTTTCTCAGCAGGTTTTTTAGATTTATCCTCCTTGCTGGAGGGCTTCTCTGCCTTGGCTTCTTTAGGATGTTCTTTCTTTGCCTTCTCCTCCTTGGCTGGCCTGGTTTCTGGGTGATCCTTTGTCCCTTTGGGATGAGCCTTCCGTGGTGTACCGAGAGCTTTCTCATCCTTCTGAGAGGAAGAGGCTTTAACACTGTCTGTCTTGGGCAGCTCTTCCTTGACTTTTTTCACAGGAGGTTCCGTTCGAGGAGATTTCTCGCGGTCGGGGTCCACCTTTTCCTGGGAAGCTTTAGGTGGTTTTGCTACGTTGTCTTTCTTCGGAGCAGCTGCTGCTTCTACTTTCCGCTTTGTTTTCTCAACCTTTGCTTTTGGCTTATCCTTCTCTTTTTTCTCCTTTTCAGACACTGGTTTGAAAGCAATGGAATCTGCTTCCATGGGCTCATCCCGTACAGGGGTGGCATCATCCCTGCTTGGCAGCATGAATAGAGAGTCTGTTTTAGCATCTTCTGTTGGAACTGGCTCTCTTGGTTTTCTTGCCCCTTCTAACAGCTCAACGTTGGGAAATCCTTCATTCTCATCCCCTTTTCTTCTCTTCCGGTGTTTTTTATGTTTATTGCCTTTGCCATCTCCCAGTGGATTTTCCACCTCCTTTTCTTTTGATTTTGTAGGATCTTTGATGCCATGGCTCTCTCTCCCAGGCTTTTCAGGGTAGTTTCCAGCCACGTTACGATTCCTGTGGCTCTGCCCAGCGGGATACTCCTCCCTCCGTCCCCGAGCATACGGTGAATTCTCTCGTCTAGTCCCGGGCGGACCAAACCTTTCCGGAGAGAAGTTCTCTCTGTTCACCGGAGGCCGCGGCTGAGCGCCCACGGCGTAGCCCTTGTAAAACTTCTCGTACCACTCTCTGTAGTTCCTCTCCCACTCTCTGTACCTCTCCTTCTCGAAGGGGTCTCTGAAGTCCACCGAGCGGCCGTAGTACGCCTTCATGTCGTACGGGGGCAGCTCTCGGTAGCGGTTGAAGTACTCGCGCTCGGCGTCGCTCTGCGGCACCGCGCGCTTGGTGGGGGACTGGCCCCGGAACACCGGAGAGCGCGAGCGGGAGTGGTAGCGCCGGTACGGGGGCGAGCGCGAGCGGGAGCGGTGGTAGCCGTGGGACCGCGAGCGCGAGCGGTAGTTCCGACTCTTCCCTTTGCCGCGCCGCTGGTACGGCGGCGACCGCGAGTAGGAGCGGGAATGGGAGCGGCTGAAGGAGCGCGAGTAGGAGCGGGAGCGCGACGAACCTGAGCGGGACTTGGAGTAGGTGTACGAGCTTCTGGAGTAAGATGAAGCGCTATAGGGAGACTTGGACCTTAAAAAAACACAACACAAAAAAAAAGATGAAGTTAATTCCAAACAGTCATTCTCCTCAAATCTTTTCATCCCACATTTATTTTTAGTTTCCTGTCCACATGCTTATGTCAAAGCTTCTTTCAGCTGCTGACATAAAGCTACTGCAAATTGAAGAACTTGATAACACGTAAAAGTTTCTGCTCACAAGACAGAACAGCTGCTGCTTTGTTAGTGTCAGAACACACAGAAGGGTCAGTCTACTTCCACTCACTCTATCACATGAGCTACCAGAGCTACGGACAGATTTCAGGTGGTTACACTGGCCTCTACTGGTACGGGAACACGCACATTTGTCACTACTTGGCAACCACATGCAGTGCGAATCACTTTTGTTGCAGTAAGGTGCAAAAAAGAGCAAATCTGAGCAGCTACAGTGCAGAATCACATCGAAAAACACCACATAACCTGAAGACAGCAAAGCCCAATGTTACAACGCCAGCTCAGTCTAGTTAACTTCACCCTTTTTTGGGAATTTGGACAGGACGCACCATCCTACTACTGCAAAGGACCTACAGACAGGCCTATGAAATCCACACTGCCACGCAGGTGTCCCAAAAACATCCTGCACATGCCTCCAGCTCTAACCAAGGCAAGTGACCACACTGCAAGGAAAATCCCACCTAAAAGCTTCTAACCTCAGTCTGTTCACATGCGCCAGTGCCATGATTCTGGGAAAGCTCCTGACAGCACTGCCAACAACTACTCCTGCCCAAGGGATTTTTGGGGACAGAAAACAACAGCTACCCTCAGATTTTCCTTCCACTATTTTTTAATGAATCATTTCACATGATTCATACGTTCATTAGCATCACTCCTCCTCTCCAAGTCCCTCACCAATTTCAGATTTCTTTACAAGTAAGCCTGAGCTTTTAATTACCAAGAAAAATTTAACAATGTCACCCAAGAAGTGAAAGCCCCCTGTCTGCAGTCCAGGTTCAAACATCTCACGTATCCACACGAAATGGACAAAAGCAGAAATGAGGACGATTTCTCTCACTTATCTTCTCCAAACTGCTTGGACTGCTTGGTTAGAATCAGAACAGCAAGCTGCTGAAAACACAGGCCTTGAAGCTACTCTGTTCCTCAGGGCTGTCAGGCAGTGAAGGACATCACTGCAGAGACACCTTAGCAAGACAGACCCTTAGCGCTCCTCAGTGCCTGCTGCCCAATGCTAATTCAGTCACCTGCAATCTCTGCCACACCGGAGCCAATAACCTGCGTATGACACTCTTGTCACTGCTCATCCCTCAATCATCCAGTCAATCTAACGACAGGGAGGTGGAGTGGAACTCCTCCTGATTCCTCTAGACAATCTGCTTCTCCATTACGGACATGTAAAGCAGTTACCTGGAAAACGAACGCCTACGCTCCTTTTGAATCTTTTTATATTCCATCAATTCCTTAGCAAAATCATTTGTAAACTCATCAAGTTTGGACTTTTTCTTTTCCCTGTTAAAATAAGTTTGACCTTTATTACAATTATAGTTTGACCTTTATTACAAAAGACATCAAGAAACAAAACATGGCCAATATGAGAAAATGTTTACTGCATGCAATGCAAAAGGTGAATATCCTATTTAAGCAAAAACAGTTCCTACAAGTTTTAGGAAAAGTTCTAGAATTACATTTGTCTTGGTTTAGCTTTGCATATTTACCATCTGCAATGAAAAAGTATATTGGAAGAAACACTACGTCACTTTTGCTACGTCAGATGCACTTTAGTGTAACCGCAGTCCAACACGCTCCCCCGATACAGACATGAAAACAAGGCAACGTTAGTGAGCCAAATACTTACTCCTCTTTAAGCCTCCGTTGCTCTCTGTAAAACTCCTCCCTAGAGAGAGGAGGTGCTTGTGTCGTTGGGATGGTGTTTGAATGAGCCGCTGGCACTGCTGTTGGGACCCAAGCTGATGACATGTTTGCAGGAGCTGGGGGATATCCGGGAGGGGGGACAGTGTACCCAGCGGATGGAGGCTGCCCAGGTGGAAACTGAGGAGGAAACTGTGGTGGTGGTACCCCCGGAGGAAGAGGAAGAGCATGGGGTGGTGGAGGATACAAGGGAGGTGGAGGCACAGGCACAAAGACTGGTGCTGATGCTGGCAGTGATGGGGCCTGAGTCCTTTGGGCACGGTCACTGTGCGGGCGTCCTCGATTTGAACTTTAAAGAAACCCAAAAACACGTGTCACTGTTTGTCACAGCCTGCCCTGAGCGTACAAGGACAGCGAAGCGGCAGCACGGCGGGAGCACTCCTGCGTCTCACTGGTCTCCGGCTTTCGGCTCGCTCCAGACTACACTCAGTCCTGCAGCCTCGTACTTGCCTTGCACATCCTGGCCCCAGCAGCTCCCTCAGCCTTCTGTCCTTACACTCAGCTTTGGGACTGTGGGTAAGGCTGCCATGAGACCCCATCTCCCATCAGCCAAGCACCCACTGCTCCTCTGCCCCTCCTGGACACACCTCGAGCTCCGCACTCCTGAGCTCCCAAGCACTGCGCAGGAATTAACTCACCTCAGAGCTCTCCTAACCTCTCCCACATCTGCTTCCTGAGCTCCTGCCTCATGATGTTTTTGGTTTGTTCTTGTCCCTGAATTGTGTCTTTCTTGTTTACTGGATTTGAGATTTTAGATAACTTGGGGGATGGATCCTGGATTTTGTTTTGATTTATCTTTCACACTTTATAAAAACAATGACCCTTACAGCCTGGCTATAACAAATCTCTTACAAACGAAGGACTAATTTGACACTGCGATAAGAGATAAACAGGCTCCTCTCTCAAATGAGAAAAAGCAGCTTGGCACTTTGAGACAACTCCACTTCAGAAATACAAAACTGTCATAAAAATAATAGCCTCTAATTTTTCAATAACTTGCTCAACCAGTATCTACTAAGTTGTTAAAGAAAGAATGTTGGAGGGTGATTCCTACTGGGAAATCAATTTCTTCAGCCCTATTCAGTCAGCAATCAAAAGGGTGCTTTTCCATCTGATCTTTTAATTACATTTAATTTTTACATGTAATTTAGGTTTCCCAAAAAGTGTTCATTATTCAGAATCTTCTTTTCAATTATGTACTGAGTTTTATTTTTCAGTAATTCTACTGTAAGCACAGGTCTCCTTTGTTAAAGCTGATTTAAATTAAGCCACTTGAAAATTAATTACCACTTGAATTCTCCACAACTATTATTTCATTACACATCAGCTGTTGTCTAAGTGATGTGTTACAGATTAATTTAACCAGTTACAACTAGTAATACATTAAATTTCTGTTGAATACTTACAGTTCCCAGCCTGGCCTGCGAAGCGCACCAGCTCTCATTGGATGACCTTTTGCAGCACGGAAAGGAAAGAAAAAATCCCAGTAAGTATCTGAAGACAGTGTTTTGGATGAGAATCTAAAGTTTTAGTTTCTTACCAGTTGTGGGTATTGATTGTCCTTGAGGGCCCAGAAGACTTGGTATTGCTGGTTGTCTCAGTACAGGAACCTGATAGCCCTGGGGAATAAATGCAAACAGTCACAAAATAACCTCTACTAGAACATAAGAATCATTGTAATGTGTTGAAATAAAATTTACCTTCTCTTCCAACAAACTGGTGATTGACAAGGGGGAAGATTTGGAAAGCTCAGCAGCAGTCATCAGAGCAGGAGGCAAAACAGCATCAGCATCACTACAAAAACAACACAATTTTATTATTGAAAAACTTCACTGAAGTGAAATATAATATGTATTTCGAAATATAAAGTCCAAGGTGAGAAAATGCTGATTTCACTAAATGAAAAAATACTCTAAAATAATCTTCACCAGATTTACACTTGTGAAGTTGGCAGGCTCCAGAAGAAGCACTGCTGAGGAGTCTGTTTGGATATCAGCATTTAGAGAGGAAGCTCTCTGGAAAAATATTTGATTAAGCAGCACTTGAAAGGATGAGAATCCATATAACCCATGCACTGAATCTCAGCTTTGGAAGATGCAAGAACTGAAATCCCATTAGAAAATATTTCTGTGCTCCTCTGAATCGTGATCCTTGTACTGATGGCACAGCTGAGCCTGGGAGCCCTCTGGACACACCGGTTCTGTGCATCCAAGGCAGCAGGGTTAAAGGATGTAAGCCTAAACACCAGTACAGATTTTTGCATGAAAATATAAACTCCTCTATGAGACACTAAGGTCTGACAGAACTAGATGGCTACTCTAGGAACAGCTGGCCACTTCAAAATCAAAACTAGCCCCTCCTTCAGGGCAAACCTGCAATGAATGACTGGCAAGGGAACCAAGCATAAATACTGGCAAGAAAATTCTAGCATGAGGTGCATGATCTACTTACTTAAGTGTCCTTATTCCAAGTAAAAACAACCACAACTTCCACAGTGACCTGCAGCTGTCACTAATGATACATAGGTGCTAGCTGCCAAACTCAAGAAAAATCTAACTTAAGCATTTTGATTTCTTTTGTACGGCTGCTGATCTCCAGCTCTCCTTACCGAAAAGGTCCATCTGGCTTTTCCCCACGGAGAGAGAGGGACACGGCTGGAGGGAGATCAGAGACCACCACAGAGGAGGGATTGACGGGCAGCCCGGCTGCCATGGCGGGCCCGGGGCCCAGGGAGGAGAGGGCGGAGCGGGAGGCCAGCGAGGCCAGCGGGATCATGAGCGGGTCCTGCTGCCGGGCCATGGCCGGCCGCATCAGCGGCTGCAGGGTGCGCGTTATTGTCTGACGCATCAGCGGCGGCGGTGGCGGCGGCGGCGGCGGCAGCTGCTGCTGCTGCTGCTGCTGCTGCTGCTGCTGAATCTTACGGAGCCTTTTTGTGTAGCCGGTCTCATTTTTGAAGTTGTTGACGGCCTAGAGGTAGGGAAACGTTTGAAAAGGTGATATTAAACTTCAGCAGAAATACAAACAAAAGCATCCCTACAGGAGAATCACGGTGTGCTCCTGTAAGTGCTATGAATCCTAAACCAACCAACGCACGGCTGTGAATACACCCCATGAAACTCTGTGGATTAAAAGTGCTTTGCTGTTAACACCCAATTCAAAAGTGAGGACATCCCATTAAACACAAGTGTGTCCTGAATTTGCCAGATTGTCTCTAATGAGACATAGGCTTCTGCAAAAACAGATAATGTATTTGAAAAGTAAATTTAGGCTTGTTGAGTTCAGCCTTGCTTAAGGAGATCTAAATTAGGATTTTCATCCCATTCAGCTCTTTACAAATAGATTTTTCTAGCAAAGAGTTCAGGCTAAAGTCACCACATTACCTGGCGCAGGAATTTGTTGGCAATTAAAGCATCAGGAGAAACATCTGTCTGATGGCAGGTAGGGCATGTGTGCTCCTCGGACTCCAGTAGTGCTGTTCTAATACCTGGGAATCATTAGAATATTAAAGCAGTTTATACCAAACTAAGTAAACTTTTTTGGTTCTCATTAATTACAAAAACAAGCATATGATTAACAGGGAAATATGGTCTTGAATGGAAAGCATGAAGCTGTAAATGTTTTATAGTGCAAAAAAGTGGCAGGGGAACAGGTTGCCCAGAGAAGCTGTGGCATCCCTGGAGTGCTCAAGACCAGTTTGGATGGGGCTTGGAGCAACCTGGACTAGTGGAAAGCCTCTCTGCCCATGGCAGGGAAGCTGGAATGAGATGAGCTTTAAAGTTCCTTCCAAGCCAAACCATTCTGAAATTCTTCAACAATTTCTAGTATATAGCAGAGGGTTGATATTTCACTGTGGTAATACATAAAGATGCAGAAAACACTAGCATCTCAACTGGTCTTTTTTCCACTCTAGTACAGCAAGAAGTTGTTCCATGTTAATGAATAAAACACATTCCAAAAAACCATGAGGAGGTTTGAGTAGCTGTAGGGAAGAATGTGGATGAAATGCCTCAATGTCAGTTCTTTGTAGTCTGCAGTAAGTGCCCAAAGTTGGAGACATAATTCTGTGTGAGGGAAAGGGCTGTGGACAAAATAAATACATTTGATATCTAATACTGTAACCATCTGCACTAACATGCATTCTCCTCATCCTCCTCCTTCTGCAAGTAAAGAGGATTTAACTAGAAACTTAAGGAGGGAAAAAAGCTTTCTGCCTCATCTACACAAGAAGAGTCTTCCCCTGTTCAGGACATGCTGAAGTACTCAGACAACAGAACTAACACAGCAATTTCCTTATCTCCTATTTCTGCTCTCAGAAGATCAAATTTGCTGTTTGAAATTAACAAAACTGGCAGTAACACTTACATTCATCACAGTAACTGTTTCCACAGCAGGGAATAACAACCGCATCCGTCATTATATCCTTACAAATGAGACACAACAGCTCATCTGGAATAGGATCATCTTCTTCTGAGGAGGAGGACGGCTCCTCGGGTAGGAAGGGAGGCTTCTCCTTCTTTCCTATAGCATAAGCTTCCCTGGAAGTAGCGTGGGGAAAGCAAAAGAAATAAGCTAAAGGGAAAACCCTTCCAAGCTTTGAATTTTATCAAAGAAAGCTAGTACGTGGATTTCTTCTCCCTCTCCATTGGCCTTCCTAAACACAGTTGTTTTGTTTGAACTACTTTTCTATAGCCCTAACACAAGAAAAGGGAGGGAGGGAGGAATTCTCCTGTAGAACTATCCTGTCCATTGGATCATCCAAGAAATCAGTTCAGACTAGAAAACTATTTGACAGCTTCTATCAGGTGAAATGAATCCCAGCTCTCTTTTGCCAGAGGCTAAATGTAAATTGGAGCCTTAGGATAAAGCTGGTGTCCCAGTAATTACAATGCTTTCTCCCCACAGTTCCAGATGCTGGCCAGTGTAGCTGCACTGCCACTCGCACTTTTCCACCTGGCTCCTCTCATTCCCTTTTTGGATCAGTCCAACCAACCCCATACTTACGCATCTATGGTTGGAATTGCATATTTCCCAGTGTTGGTCAGCATGGCACCCTTTGTGTTGGGGTCCTTCACCTCCATCATAAAACTTCTTGGAATTCCTGTGCTTTTTTTAATTCTGGGAACAGACTCGAAATTTTTGTCCTGTTAAGAAATGCAGACATATCTCAACACCCACAATGAAAATGACATTTCAGTGACTTTTACTCACAAAAACCTTTAACCCTCTCCTCTCACCTAAGGGTTGTTGGACTAAAATACTCTTTTCCCTAAACGAATGTAGCCAGAGTGTTCCAGAGGCCAGAGCAATGTTCTCAACTCACTGACATACTCTGGCTTAACTACAGGTTCTTAAGAGTGAAATCCCCCAAACCTGCTCCTCCTCTGAAGGGCAATTCAGAGGGAGCTGGATTCAGGGCTTGGAGAAATTTGTTTTGAGGTGTATCAAGCTATACACAGGGGTTCACAGAGAAAGATCTATGGGAATATTTAGTGCCTCTGACCAAGCAAAAAGAAAATTTTACAATTCCAGATTTTTCTTGAATCCAAAGAGTTGTGCAATATTGCAATGTAACCTCTGTATTTCACACCAAAAGACACAATTCTTACAGTGAGTTTTCATGTTTGTTATGTAATTCTCCAGACAAAAATTAAAAACTGAGCACCCCGTAGGTCCCCCAAGTCTTACCCCATTTGTTGGACAGTTCTTTATGTAGTGCCCAGGTTTGCCACAGCGAAAACAGGTGTACGACGGTGGAGGTGGCCCCACGGGTTTCTTCATGTAACTACACGGTTTTGAGGAAAAAAAAGGAAAAGAGATTCATGTGTCTCTCTTGTTTAAAACAAACCAGCTCTACAATTTTTACATCAACTTCAAAGAACAAGTTTCACATTAGCCACACTTACTTGACTGGATCATATTCATGGCCAGACTGTGTCATCATAGCTTTTATTTTATCCTCCTCGGAAGCATTGGCTTCAGCCAGATTGGCAGTCTGTGCAACAGGTAATTATTTGACACACACATTAGAAACACATTTAAGCCCACGCAGCCCAAGACAACACCACTCATCCAATCCTGTAAAGAGCAGCACTACACTAGCTGAGCTTGCATGAGAGCAGCTGCTTATACCAAACAGATTTGTGCTGAAGATGGTCTGGGGAGTCCTTATGCCATGACATGATGTTTATGTGCCTGAGAACCTACTAGAAAAGAGCACTCTTGGGCACTCAAACCTTAGGCTCTGTTTGTACCTTCCAGCAAGACTTGTGTAACCAATCCAATTTCCATCAGAGGACTGAAGCTATGTGTAGATAAACAACAATATCAATATTTTTGACAATAACAGTATTTTTATGCTGATTTTTAAGCTCCAGACTATATGTAGGAGAAACTCTCCACTGGACAAGGAATTAAGGTGGATACAAGCAGCATTATTTACATTTTGCAGTATTAAAAGGACACAGAACTGCAGACATGGGGCAGTAAGATTTGCTTGCTGAAAATCAGCTTCAGACACACAAGTATTAGAAGGACTAAAGGATTTTACAAACTCTCAGCAAGGCAAAATTCTTTTTGGCAGAAATTTGCGCAGCAGGAGCTGCAGGCAGTCCAAACTGCGTGTTCTCCCCTCCTTCCTGTGATTTAACTACAGTGAAGACAATCTGCAGCTTTTTCCAGTTGACTATGTCCTTTTAACATACAAACTGTAATACAAACCTTCTGCACAACTAGATCTTCAAATTACTGAAGACAACTGATTTTTAAGTCACATTTGTTCACATATTTTTATTACACACTAGTCCAGATACAAGCAGGGTCTAAGGGAGTGACTGTAAATGACTTGGGCCTTCAAGCACCTATCACTCAGCTCAAGCACTCACGGTTTGGTTTTGTATGCATTCATTCACAAAAGCAACCAACTAGTTTCAACATTTTATTAAATGGTTGTTTCATATACACAGTGTTTCTCCACAGTAACAGAATCCGGACCGCCAACTATGAAATCATTTCCATTAACAGTTACAGAAAGCTTTACAGATAATACTTGACTAATTTGTTTGAACCCAAACGGTTTACAAAACACATCCAAAAGCCACAAAACATTAGTAGGAATAGACCAAAATTCCAATATGGCATTTCATACATAGTAATAATCACCAGAGAACTGTTAACACATTGCCTCCGTGCTGAGCCGGGCTGCACTAGAGCCATTAGAGGGAGTAACAGTGCTGAGCCACTTGGTGTCACCTTCCTGCATTTTTCTGAAATACTTAAATATCCTCACAAGCTTGAATGTGTACCCCACCCCTTGGCAGCTTTGCACATTTTAGAGTAAAACTTCACATGAGGTTACAGACCCAAGGACACGTTTAGGGACAGCACTAACGGGGACCAATTCTTTGGGTGGCTACTTTCCAAACTAGAGATATTTATATATATAATGGGTTTATTTTTTTTTTCTAAATGTATACAATTTAAGTTCTGTAGTGAAGAGGGGAAAAGCTACCAGTGGGAAGAGATTTCTTTTGATTAGAAATGAACTCCAGTCTATCTTGATGACAAAGAACTAGCTGCTCTGCCTCAGACCCTGCCTACTCTCCAGCCTGTAGCTTACGGACTGGTGCTCGAGCACTCGCCTGTCCAAAGTGCAGTCACTAGTGCTTTCCCAGACAAATTACACATTGGTGAGCAAAAATGCAAGCAGTTCCCGAGCAAAACATGGCATTACAACAGTTTCAGAAGGTCACAGCTGCTCAGATGCCACACATACACATTGGTATATTCCTATAAACAATGAGGTACATTTAGACAATTTACACAGTCTGCGTTCAAACAAATTAGATCGGGTTGTCCACTGTATAGATCCCACAATTTATGGAATTGTGCAGCATTCAGAGAATGGGTCTGTAACTATGACTAGGGATTCAAAAATAGCCATGCAATTGTCCATGGTACAGAACTGCTTCTCTTGTGGCTGGTCACACCCCCCTGGAATGTCCGTAACTTACAGCCAATTAAATTCTTCTGTACCAACTGGGTTAGTTTCCAAGGCAAAATTAATGAAACGTATGAAAAACGGTAAGACAGCTTCTGAAGAGCTTCTTCTCTGTGTCTTGAGGATGAGTAATACTGCAACATTATGCTGAGGCTGATAAGGTACTCCCCTTCTATCTTCCCAAACTGGGAACTACTCTTTACAGGATAGTATCAAAATATACACACATTTTAAAGTTAAAATAAATACTTTAAGTTAATAAAAATTGAAGGGGGCTTTCCAATTACAATTTATTCACCAAGAGACCACAGTATAAATTTAAAAATAGGAAGCAAACACTTTTTAAAGTATTTGACAAGAATATACATATACCTTAGTAAGCTGGGCCAGAGAAATAGATGCAGAAGAGTCATCAATCTGTTCACAAAAAATTAAACACATATTCAAGTTCTACAGTCAAAACACAGCAATAGTTAACCTCTACTATAGCCTGAATGTCTGCACTATACCCCCTTGAGTGTCACCCAAAAGAAATCCCAACCCAGTGTAATTTGTATTTATTCAAAACAAAGTCCAAATCTATGATGGCCTAAGAAAATCTACATGCTTATGAGAAGAAATTTAAATAACCAACCCCAATGGAGATCTACTTATTGCTTAGAATATCTTAGAGAGGGACCTCTTTCAAAAGGGTAAGAAAGCTGTCAATTTTCATCTAAAAAGGATTTTAAAAAATGTAAGTTTAATTGAGGAAGAAGTATCACTCCAGGTAGCATAATATTAGTGTAGTTTGTAAATCAATCAGTGAATGCCTCATCATTTCTATATGCACACAGTGATGATTTTGTGAACCCACATCAGAATGAAGGGCATCCCCAGCAGCCCCAAAACACACTCTGCCCCTCCTGTCAGTACCCAAATAAACCCAAATAAACCCAAATAAATCTAGAACGGCAGCCACAAACTGCCACTTTGTCCAGAGAAAAACCAACTGCTTAAATCACTCATAAAAAGGTGTTTCTAATGACAGAGTAGACTATAAAAATGGAGCAAACTGATTTCTTCTTTGTTACTAGACCATAGGCCCTGCCACCCAAATCAGTGAGAATTTAGATGACTCCTTGCAATCAGACCAAACCTGATCTTTACCAGCTGCCCAGTGCTAAATGAACATAGGAAAGTGCAAAGCAAACTCTTGATGATAAAAGCATGGATTCAGAGCATGAGCCTGGAATTTCTGCCTCCATTTTCCTCCTCCAAGCTGCCCATGGAACAGCTCTCAGGAATGATGCCCTCAGCTAGAAGTCAGAGAACTAGTGCTGAAGAGCAGTTCTGCCACAAGTAAAAAGGTTAACTTGGATCTAGTTCCTTCTGCAGTATATTGAATTATATCATGCCATGAGCAGCACTTGGGCTACCACAGTAGTACCAGAAAGACATTTGAATCACAGCTTATTACATCTAAATTGCTAAAAAATGTAGAATAAAATTTCACAATGTGAACTGAACAGCTTTCCAAGAAGTCACTAAACAGGTCAGCAGAGATTGAAATCTTTCCTTAAAAAAGGTCTAATCCTTTACTACCTAATGTAGCAGAGAATTTGAGGGAACAGTTTTAGCAGATTGGGAAAAAATATCTCCATGCACAAGACGATTCCTCACTCCACTAAATCGTTCCTCTCCTGTGTTTTCAGGAAAGCACATACAGCACTCCTGCATCACTGACTAAAGAGCTCTTGAAAATGTGTCTTTGGAGAGGAACACAGATCTAGACAAGAAGACCTTCATCCCACTGCAAGTCTTACCACAAGATTCACCTCTCCTTATTCCAGAATGCTTTGTACCCAGTTCAAAGGAGGTCTGCACAAGCATTTTGAAGCCTCAGGCTCCCTATGCCATTCTTTTACATGAAAAAGCAGGCCAGTGTTCTCTTAGGGCAGGCACAGCTATAATTTTGTGTTTTTCCAGAAACAACAAGAAATTAGGAAAGCTGTAGCATTAAATGGTCTAGTACTGACCAGGAACTGAAACACAACAGTTAATAAACCATTACTTCTTTCCTCTGTTTTTTAAAGAAGCTGCTATTATACAGCCTGCAGGCAACAGTCTAATTTCCTAAAGGAGATGATACTGAACAGTTACCAAAAGCAGCAAACAGATAATTAATGTACTCTTCAGTGCATTTGCCCATGGGCATCTTTCAACCATCCTACATTTTTGCCAATATTTTCCTTTTAAATTTCTGCTGAAGTATTTCCTGGCAGTCCCTCAAAACCATCAAGTAGAAACAACATGTCCATGTCCATGAATATATAGTCAACTCTAGAGATAACACTGCAGAAGTATTGTAAAAAAAAAAAACCCAAAAAACAACCCAGAAAAAGTAACCCCCAAACCCTAATCTCAAAGCCGATGTTTTAACTCCCACGTCATGCAGCAGACTGAACAGAAAGTGACAGGAAGCCAAGTGGGCACAGGGACAGAAAAGAGGAGGAAAAGGCTGATCTCACTGCTGGAGGGCTACACTGAAATGCCAGGGCTCCCAAAGCTGGAGCTTGGCTACACAGGCACTGCAGCCAGGGAGGCTGCGGCAGAGCCGGGGCTCCAAACCAGAGCCTGGCCCGGCCCTGCCGCAGACTCAGGGAGCCCCGAGGTGCCCAGACACAGCCCTGAGGCCCTGGCTGTGCCAAGGGCAGGGTGGCAGCTGGCAGAATATGACAATGAAAAAATACTAAAAAAGAAGAAGCTTTTGTGCATTCTTTAAAAAAAGAACTGATTTTAACTTTGCAGCTTTACTCTCCATCAATAACTGACAAGATTCTTAGTGATGTTCTCCAATTGCACAAGACCCAGCTTCTGCTCTGAAATACATGCAGAAATATCTGTTTAAAACAAAAAAAAAAGGCAAACAATTCCCCCACACCAAGACCTGCATTAGCCTTAAGAATAAACTATCTACATCTCCAGCCTCAGAAGCTGCTGAGGCTGCAGGGCTTTTCCAGTGAGAGAGGGCCTGTACAGAGGGATGCAAGGCTTCCACCCTCCCAGACCAGGGACAGTCAGAGCACACCAGGCAATGGCTTTGCTTTGCTTTTCCTTTCCTGCTGTTAGTTCTCACTCACACTGTCTTCCCTCCCAATCTGGGTTTTTTCCTTTTTTCTTTTTGACACATCTACATTAGCTTATGGTAAGATGCTACTGAGCAATGTAATACAGACATGCCAGGGAACACACGAGGCTAAAAGAATGTTAACTTTATTTATGAACATGTGGTTTGTGTTTATACACATGCTAGTAAACAAAAAGAAAAAGAACTGTTTTCAAGAAATAAAAACCCATCTGAATTAGATCAAATACTATAAACGTGGTTTACATAAATGCATTACATTAACTGCTAGGGTCACTGGGCCAGTTCAACTAACTCCAACTCACAATGAGAGGCATTCAAGTCCAAAAGGAATTGCAATCAATCAGCAATAGAATTATGGATGTTACATTTAGCGGTTTTAGACCTACACACAGTTTTCAATTTGTAGTTGATTGTTTGAGGCTGTATTCTTTCCAGAACACAGCCCCAGAGTTCAGGAATTTCTAGATTAAGTTATCCTAATAGTGATCAAGTGATCAGAACCAATGATCCAGGGTTAGTGTAATGCCTCACACCAGTCTAATGAAGGAGCAGTTATATTTAAAATAAAGATAAAAAATAAACCCCACCAAACAGTACTTTAATACTCTAGGGACTACTGGAGAAGCACAGTTGCACACAGTACTGAGCCAAGTGGCACACCAAGATCTAGTCCATCACCAGGCACGGATTTCCGTGTGGGATTATACGTTAGCAGCAGTACAAGTGTTTGCAAACCTGAAGGAAAATGCTGCCCCTTTTCCAAATGTGAATTCCAAGTGGTGGTATACTAAAGGAAGGCTTAGCCTTTGGGAATTGCAGCAGCAGCCAGCCCTGGAGTCACCCAGACCCAAAAATGTGCTGCAGGCAGGAGCCAAGAAAAGTGTCAGGGATTTTACCCTCAAAGGCCCCAGGCTCTAACTTGGTGCCAGAATTTGTGTTATATATTGTCATTTGCAGACAAACTCTTGAACTAAACTGCTTCACCACATAAAAGGGAGAGATCAAATGCAGAACTTTAGAATACCACTCTGTGTAGCAGCAATATTGAAATTCACGTCAGGCTATTAAAAGCATTTCTGTACTCAGGGGGGCCCAAACAGTATCACTTCAATTACACAGTTTTAGGAACAAATACCCAAATATTTAAGGACACAGGAAGGAATCATTCAGTTGCACAGAACTGTCCTGAAAACATCTGGGATATGGTGGGTTTGGTAATTGTTTGAACCCCCAAGTCAAAAGTAAGGAACAGCACCAAGTTTCACAATAATGAATTCTCAGTGGTTTTTGATAACATTTTCAAAAACCGTTAGGCAAAAAAAAGTTATTTAAAAACAAAAGCTAAGTGATACAATGTGAAAATGGCAAAAAATACACTCCAAACAGTTTTTATTGCAAGAAACAAAAAGCACACAACAACCTATACAAACATACATATCACTAGCTATAGACAGACAGATGTAGAACATGGCACCATGTTCAGTGTGCAAACCTTGAGCCTACAGGATCTGGAAACGATCATACATTATCTGTACAACACAGAGTCATACAGGAGAGATTCTAGCATATTCAATATGAAATACAATGCATTACTAGGCACAAATACCAATATTCACATTAGAACTCTGCAAATGATGGCATTACCCAGTTTTTACTATGCTGAATCAAATACAATGTATTTACAACATACACTAAGTTTTACTGGAAAATATATTAAGTTGTTTGGCAAATTAATAATAGGCTGCATTGTTTAGAACTAAGTGCAGTGTGTAGGAAAAAAAGTGTGAGATTGTGTTTTTACATACTGCTTTTGATGTTCCACTCACTGGCTCACTTCGACTTCTAGAAGAAGAAATAAAGGTGATCAGAATTTAAAACAAACCACTTGTACCAAACACAAAGATTCCAGAACTTGAACATCACATTATGCTCCAATACTCTAGTGAATGTAGACATTTACTTGTAACATAAACTCTTCTCTCTTGGTACATTCGGTGAAACTAAAAACCCCCCAAAATCGCATTTCTACATGGTCACAAATTACTCAAGACTTACAGATCTAGAACACAACAGTGCAAGAGGGAGTCCTCAGACATTTTGTCTCTGCTGTCTAAGTATCAAATCCAGGAAGTCTGTACTAGAGTTCCATGTTCTCAAATAATCAATCCCCAGAGCATGGGGCAGCTTTGGCCATCACGTACATCCCTGGTATTGCACACAGGTGCCAGGTACAGGGCTTCAGTTTCTATGAAAGAACAGTGAAAATCTACAAGTGCAAGTTTGCTGGAGTGAAAAACAGTCACGTCACAAGGGGAACATAACAGTGTCAGCAGCACAGTCTCTAGAACAGTGTTTCTTTGTGGAAGCCCAAGCACTGTGTTCAGAGATCTAATGTATTTAGCCACCAAAGTGTCAAAATATTAAACATGTTACATTTGCTATATTGACTAAAAGTAGTAGTAGAAATGTCACCTGAAAGTAGTTTCTAGGATTTTGTGCGATTTAGGAGTCCTGTGACAAAAAAAGAGGTCTTAATTGCCAGAATTTGCTATAAGATAATCTTGAATATGTTACAATATTTTAGGAAATATGTATTACATTTGAAAACTTGCTGAGATTCCACATACTCGGTGGTCTGGACCTGCATGCTCCTTATCATGAACCACACATGCAGCCACTGAGAGAGCTAACAAACAATCCATGCATCATCCCAGGAGTCCCATGAACAGAGGCAATGCAAAGGCTGGTGGGGAATTCACATGCCAATGGAGAGGCTCAGCTTCCTGCCACTGCTAGACTCCCCCAGGCTCCCAATTATACCTCTTGAAGGTGAGGAAGTACACGGAAATACTTTGGATTACCACACAATACTTGCTTCAGCCCTTTACTGCAAGGTGAGTAATGCCTTTCTGAAGGCCTCTCCACCATTCCAGCAGACACTCCCCATCCCCAAACATTAACCACCTCAGCAGTGGTGTCTGCAGTGTTTCCAGCTGAAAGCTCATCTGCCTGTTAATTTTCAATTCCACTGCAGCAGTGTCATTCTTTCCTGATGCCCCCCACCAGTACTGACAGAACCTTTGCTGCCAGCTTTGATTCTCTGGAGGGCTTTATCACCAGGCAAGGTGCACTGGCAGGACAGCACCCAGCTGAAGGGAGCCCCAAAGCAAGGCTGTGTTCACAGGCACAGAATCAGAGGAGAGCTGGGAAGCCCTGCCCCAGCTCCTGCAGCAGCACTGCCAAGGTTACATGCAGAGCCACGTCCATTCAGGCTCTTTGCTTGCAAATGGTTCATGGGTACCAGGATGTTGCTGTATTGTTTGTTCAAGACACACTGTAACTCCTCAGGGTACTTTACTGAGAACCAACATCAGAAAGACAGAGCAAAACCACAAGCTAACAATATCTCCTGCTGGTGGTGAAGAGGCATGGCTTTAAGGAGCTTGAAAAACATGCCCACTCCAGCAGAGCTGTTGTAGCTATTATAGATCTGGACTGTACGAAAACATCAATGCAGCAATAATCCTGTAGTCAGGATTGCATTTGAGTATCTGTGATTTTACTCAATACTGAGGACAGAGAACCAGGTGTAAACCTTAGAAATACAGAATTAAAACCTGGAGCAGAGATCCCAGCTTGGGTACAGACAGAAAGGTAATCAGTACATTTGGTAATGTGCTAAACTGCTTCTGAGTTTGGACAGGATTAACTATTCCTTCATGGTACTTGCACAAAAGCCAGCACTCTTTAGGGTACAGCTCTTTTTCTCTTGCCTCAAACAGATACTGTGTGTTTAGAAAACGCACAGGAATCACTTAGGAATTAAACTTCTTGTTTGCATGGTTCACCAGCTGGCAACTCTTGGTCTTTTCTCTAAAACTACTACACAGCCCCCCAGATCTGAGGCAGAAAAATACCTGTCATATCCTGCCCCACCTCCCCCAAACGCAGATGACAGTCCAACACCCAAAATCATTTCTGAGACAGGAACAAATACTAAGTTTACACTAAAACGTACACTGTCTTTGTTAAAAAGGCAGACACATATAATAAGGAATCTCCCCATGTAGAGGAAAAAAATATCTACACTTGAATCTCAGAAAAATAACCCCCAAACTAAACTAAATAGAATGATCTCCAAAGTTACCACTGCTGGTGTCTGAACACCAAGATGGAAGTGTCCTTGGGGCAGACACGTTGAAATCTGCCCCATGACAACCAACACCAGCAGCTGTACAAGCAAGTCCCACCCAGTGCCCCTGTCAGTGACAGGGTGGGCACAGACCCCTCCCACAGGACACAACGTTTCAGCACTTACATCACGTAAGTTTTGCTGGTTGCTTTAACTCCTCCAATGGGGATTCTCCTCACAATCACCGATGAGTTCTTGGGAATCAGAGCACTATCATCAGTGTATTCTGGAAACAACACCAACACAGAAAAAACATTAGTCAATTTGCAATAATGTATTTAATATGTAATTACAGAGCACTTTTGAGAATCCCTTTACAGATCTAAAAGCAAAATTTTATACATAACATCAGGCTTTCATCCTCTCAACACACCAACAGCACCTGTCAAGGAATCTTCAGGTTTGATTATCAAACACAAGCAGCAAAATAATTTTCAGTTTTTGAAGTTAGTTTGAATGCAAGAGCAAAATGGTTTCAAATTACACTAAAGCAGAGTCTGATAATGCATGAGGTTTTTCCCTGATGTGTTTTTAGCTGGTTTTGCTTCTGACTGGCTACAAAACCAAGAGACCTCTGGTGAAAAACAAACCAGGCCCCAGCTAAAGCAGGGAAACTGCACCAGTGCTTTAGGATTAAGTACACCTGAGTCCCCTGTGCTGCCTGCTCTGGCAGAACAGCAGAGCCACCAGCTCTGTGCTTGGAGCTGACCATCCCCAGCCAGGCTGGGCAGCTGCTCAGGGCCTGACAGAAACACAACTGAAACTGGCAGCACTGGAGTTTGGAACACAAACACTTGGGGGTTTCTGAGCCTGCTTTCACAGGCAGGCAGAAGTGCTCAAACTACAGTGGTACCTCCCCCCTTAAGCTCACCCTCCAGTCCGAATTAACCAAAGGGATACAAGTTCTTTCCACTCACTTTCTGTAGAGGAGACACAAACAAAATGACTTCTGAAGGCAGCCTTGAAAGGCCTTTGGAAAACAGCATGTGCCTGAAGCCATCCCTACCCTGCCTTGGCCTGTACTGTGCTGGTTGTCCAAAAAAAGCCCCCTGATCTTTTACGTGGGGCCCAAACAAAAATCCAACTCTCAGACACACTTTGTATGAGACTAAAATGCAAAGCCCTCTCCATAAGAATGGTTTTTATATGGAACTTACACAGGCTGGCCACGACTAAATACTGTAAAGCACCACGAGCAGTTCTTGCCTGTGATGTGCCTGTAGTGTTAGCTATTCCAATCCCTTACCTTTGCAGACTGAATCTGAACACTGGTCTGAAACCCACAGCTGCTGTGTATCTAGTCAAGCTCTGTCAGGCTGAGTTTGCTCACACACAAAATACAAGTATCTCACTTTTTATGCTCCATTTTTTAGTATATTATTCCTACAGGCAGGAACCTCCCTTAGACCAAAACATACCTAGCAGAAGACATCACTTCAACCATGAAATTAAAATTTTACTTCTATTTCCAACTAACAGAACATTTCTTCAGAAAACTGAGAAATCATTTAGCTGAAACTAATTCCTGAGCTTCCCCCCAGGGAATCAAACAGAAAGACTCTGGACTGCAGAGCAGTTTAAAACTGTGGGTGAAAGGACCAGCAGTGACAGAAACAGCAGCTCTTACAGAAGTCACATCCTGGCACAAGCCCTGGAGCTCTGCTCCTCACACAGCTGCCTGTCAAGAGAGGCTGCACCAGGACTTTCTGATGGAGAAGGAGCTCAAGCAGTGCCGAGACCAAGACAAACACCTGGAGGATGGTGCCAGCTGCAGCTCTAGAAAAGCAGAGCAGCTGTTTCTACTTGTGGACCACAAACAAAAGTGTTCTTTCTTTCTAGTCCAGATCACAAATCACTGGACTGTAATTTCAGAGACACAAGATAAGAAACAGTAGCTTCACAAAAAGGCTTTCATATTGAACTGGCATCTCCCAACAGGAACCTGCTGCTCATGAGCAGCAACACGCCCTGGGCAGAGACTCACAGGTCCCAGGGCCTGCACAGCCCTGGCACCGTCTCTCCATGACTCCACTCCTCAAGGTGAGCAGTGAGGCCAACTCCCCACAGCTACTGCTCACACCTGTCCAAGCACAGCTTTAACAGAAATGCTCCAAGCTGGAGGAGCAACACTGCTCATTCCCACCCCCATACAGCACAGAGTTGTTTTACCACCAGCAATGGCTGTGAAGTGGCTACTGGAATTTGTCAATCTGAGCTGTGATTAAAAGTACCCAACCAACCCAAAATGCCTGCAAAAACAAAGAAAGGTCTGGATATTAAAGACAACAGCAGTCTAAAACTTGCTATTTATCCTACAATAGTAGCTTGAAAAAATCCAGAGAAGGAAGTATTCCAAGACATGAATGGAGGCAAACTAGTTAACAGCAGCTACCCTGACACAGAAATCTGACATCAACTACTGCATCAGTGTCCACAACTTTCTTACAGCTGAGTGCAAGGAGCTCTCATTTGCTGGCAAGTTTATGCCGCTTTGCAATGAATGAGCAATTTAAAACCCCCACTTTTTAATTTATCTATTATAAGAATTTCTGCTAGTTTTAATAATTTATGTTTACGTATGCCACAAACAAGTTACTGACAAAAGTTCCCATGTTATTTTCTGGCCTGCTTTCACCCACGGTTTCATCTGACAGCACTGCCCAAGCAGCTCTGAGCCCTCTGAGAGGTTTTTCACCCAAGTGAAGTACAGAACTCCCCAGGAGTCCTTGGAAGGCAAGCCCAGGTGTGCCAGGGCAGGGAAAAGCCTTGCTAGGCAGCTGCTGGGGAAAGGATGTGCAGGTAAGAGCTGCAACGCCTGCCAACATGCCAGGCTGTCCCCACCTGAACACAGGGAATTCCCTGGAACATACTTTCTCCCTAGACAGGATTTAACTCTGTTCCTATCACCATCACTTGCTCACTTTGGGACAAGCCACTGTTGGAGCTGGCTATGAAAGCAGCCATGAAACTTCCTGAGTAACAGACTGGGCCAGTCCTGTTGGTTTTTCTGCTTCCCCCAGCACAGGAATCCCTGATTTCATCTACAGCAGGCAGATCATCACTTTTGGAACAAGCTGGCCCAGGAGGCCAAACAGGGAATCTCCACTGCAGTGTTTTCACACAGCACAGTGCCCCACAAGAGCCCCTGCACTGCTGTGAAGGGATGAGTCAATAAATCCCCCCTGCTTCCAGTCCTTAATCGCATTACACCACCGGGCCTGCCTTAAGGTCCCCTTGGCTGTGGTGTGGTGTCAGCGTGGGGCTGAAGTGCCGGAGCATCATCCTGCCTTAAAACCATTCAGCCACCCCACACAAGCTCAGAGCAAAGGTTTGGCTTTACTTTCTCTGTATTTTGCCCTGCAAGTATGGCACATTTTCCAGGTGTCCTGTTTCAGAATGTCACAGTGCAGGAAAGAGCACTCAAGAAACCTCAGTTGTGGAGCTTGCAGCTCTTCCACAATATTCTGGGAACACCTGTTACAGAAAACAGGTTTAAAAACCCAGATCCAATGAAACAGAGGCAAGTTTAAAAGCATCACTCTTGAGCACAGGCTTTAGAGAACATGCCTTGATAGCAAGCATGGAAGAGGAGCCCCCTACATAAACAGGTCCCACCACTCACTCTGCATTCCCAGAATCTTACACAATTCATCAGATCCCTTTTTCCCACTGATATTTAAAATCCTGTGTACTTTTAGCCTATATTAGCAGTTCTTCTATTACTAGCTTTCCATTTGGAAAAGTAACAGCTCCAGAACTGTAAAAGCTTTCAGGATCTTGGAACAATCTGAATACGCAGCACATGTCCACTCATGGCTCACTTTGTTCTTTCCAAATATTATAACATTTAATCAAGCCCCCGAACAGACAAAGTTATAAAACCCAATACTTATGTCCACATGTAGGAATTCCTAGCATCCCACTTAGTTAGAATATCCCATTCTAGTTGTTATTTTAACTTCTGCAGGTTAATTTAAACATCTATATCTGATTAATAAAAACTGAGATTCACATTTATGCATATAAACCAAAGATTTAACAGACATGAATTTTGGAAATGCATTCTCTAGCTATGCTCTGCAAACCACAGAGGGATTTTTGCCTTTTCACATGGAAAAGGACCTTAAGAAAGGTTCAATAAGCATCTGTGTCACTAATATAGAATTTAAAATTATGCATTTTACCTAGTTATGTATTTATCATTTAATACTCATTTTGCAGAGGTTAAAGTGCAACACAACCTGCCTAAATGACCAGGACAATGCTTTTTTGACTTCACCTTGATGCAACACCACATTAAACAGCTTCCAGTGAGGCACTTTTCCTCCCCTGGACCCTGGTTATGTATGAAAACAAAGTCACACCCTAGCAAAGCTGGTCCCATGGATGCTGCAGTAACACTTCATGAGCCGACATTCAGGAGCATCTTTTTTCTCTGAACAACTTCGCTTTCTGTTCACCTGCCACACCAAACTCGGCGTGCCCGGCCCGTTTCAGGGCAGTTGTTGTGGTGCCCATTGCGGGCTCCAGCACAGCCCTCGCTGCAAATCAACCCAGCGGTCAAAAGCTTTCCTCAGCTTCATTCAATACTGCTCAAAAATCCAAGACTTCTGAGCTGTGTCTCTACCACACAACAGCACCCCCTGCACCCCTCTAATGCTGGTTGAAAGTCTCTTCACACTCCTGGAAATAATTTAAATATCTGTAGATAAATAGATGCTTTAACTCCAAGCCCTCTGAAGGTCAGGGCTGAAGTTACAGAGCACTCTGTTAAAACTTCAACACATAACACTGAAAGAGAAAAAACCCCACCAGTGCACATTTTAAAGAAAAGAACTATTGAGACAGGGAACCACAGGGGGGAAAATAAAAAGGTTTAACGTTGCAGGAATGAAAATACAATTATTTTTATTTTTGAAAAGTCACACTCTTAAGTCTTTAATCACATTCAAACTTATCAGGATGGCAGATTACCAAACTGAAGCATCACAGTAACACAAGCCCATATTCACACCGCACAATCAAGTACTATTTATTATATTTAAGCGAATTTATGACTTCTTGAAGAACATTTCTTACATATATTCACTGTAAATATTCTGCCATAAAACTTCCAGACTGCCCTGATACAGCAAACACTATGTGCCAGGAAGAAAGAAAATAAATTACACAAGAATGATGAAATGATGCTCAGGAGTATCCAAATCATGGTGTCTTTTGTTTAGAAAACTTACATTAACCAGTAATTCCCAAAAGTAATTTTGCTATTGAACGCTGATCGCGCAAGAGGCTTTAAAGGACTGCAGAAACTGTAACTCACTGGTACACTCGATACAAATTGTTGCTTCTCAGCAATTACTGCAATGGGCACACGCTTTCAATGAAACTAAGTTCAGTCATCAAACACACTTCCCTCCCCCATTTAAATTAGCCATGTGATATGTTCCTATTCCTTCACATTTCTCTGCCAGATTTCAAAGAAAGCTGGCAGGTTTGTTACGGTAAGACATACTCCCCCCTCCCTCCATTTTACCTACAACTTCAGGAAACCAAAACTTTTGCAGCACCGTGGCACACGAACCCGTGCCCCGCATGCAGAACTGCTGGGACGGGGCTGTGAGGGCAGCGGATACAAAGGAACAGCCCCGAGCCCACAGCAGCCACCGCTCCATCAGCGCAGCGCCGCTGCCCCAACCCCACGCACCTTCTTTGGTCTGCGCGTTGGTGATCTGCAGGTCGCAGTCGGCCGCCTTCAGCTTCTCCCGGCCCATGATCTGGCGCTTGAGGTCGCTCAGGGAGATGTGCAGCCCGTCGAAGGTGACCGTGTCATAGTTGAGCTTGGAGGAGAACTTATAATGCACGCACGACATGGCGGGGCGCGGGCGGCGCCCCCTCTGGCGCGGCGGGGCCGCGGGGTCGGGAAGGGCCCGCGGGGGC